>VWYI01048768.1:2977-58679 GCA_013399455.1 Anthoscopus minutus | reverse complement strand
ATATTTTTACATCAGGCTTTTTCAACTGAAATTTTAATCGATTTCTTTTCTCTGGAGACAATTTGTTTTTTTCCATTTCTTACCAGTGGTGTGCTTTTATGCCTAAGAAATTCTGAATGAAATGTTGCTAAACTACGTTTAAAGCACAAAGACTTGTTTTACTTTGGGAAAAACCAGTAAAATTAACATTATTTTAAATTATTTCCAGATGTAGTCTATAAGGGTAACTTTGACAGCGTATATTGTGTACTAGGGTTGCATAATTTATGTAGTGGTCTGTCACCACTGCTCTGAATGGCTGCCAATAACACAGACCTAACAAATGTCCTGCAGATATTTATTATACTTATTTTTGGGACATAATAATGGTAAGAGAAATGGACATCTATGACAAGTTGGAGATCTACTGGATAATGCACTCATTTATTAAATTTTGTTTGCCTGCATTTCTTATGCAGCAAGATTTACAATAAAAAATAATAGCTACTTTGACTTGTCACTTGCAGAAGGATGACACTTAAAATCTTTAGTTTTTAGTGTATTTGAGAGCATTTTAATAACTGCACTCATTTAAGCTACAGAATATTGTTCAAATCCTCACTAGTAATTAATTCTTTATTTGAAGGCAATTGTAGCTGTTGATTTTTTCCCCACTATTATTTTGTCTTCTTTTTTTTCATCCCTGAGTTATGAATCCAAAAGTTCCACAGATTGATTCCATATCCAGCTTACACTCTGGGGTACAGGAATAGCAAAGTGCAGGAATGCAGTACTTACATTAAAATAATTTATTTAAACCAACATCTGCACAAGTCTCCTAATGAATGATAACCCCATCAGGATTTCTCTGGGTAGTTTTCATCTTTCTAGTGGAAGTTGAATATTTATGGTCCATCCCTTAGGCTTGATTTAATAAAGGCAACTTAACCTTACAATTAATTTATAGGGAAGAAGGACAAGTGCCCTCACCAGTAATTAGTATCACCTCTCCAGACTCACCCAGTTCTGCTCATTATTCCTTTACCTTCAGGTAATCTTCTGTACCTTCAGCATCCTCATGAATCCATCACCCAAGCTACTCTTAAATAAAACATCTTCCTTGAGTCTTCCCCACAATTACCCTTTTAATAAGGAAATCTGTAAGTCTACATTACACTCTAAGAAACTGTTATGTAACTATAAAAAAGGAGGCAAGGGTAAGGTAAGGAACAGAAGTCCTGCAGCACCAAATCCTTATGCCAATCAGTCAAAGTCATCCCTCAGGCACTACTCCCCAAGTCCTGATCTTAATGCCCTCGACTGCATTTCAAAAAACTGAGTTCAAGAGCAATTTAGAACTTCATCCAAAATTCAGCACAAGAATAAAATAGTACTAGTCATTCAGGCTGGAGCTGGAAACTCAAAACAAATGGCAGCCCAGCCACCTCCGTGAGTGCCACCATGTTAAGTCACTGACTGCATCAATTGTGCTGCCACTGGGGAGACTGGGCAGCTGTGCCCAGATTACTGCTGAAACAAGCATTTGGAAGCTGTGTGATTCATTAAGTGATCATTTGTGTAAAATAAAATAAAAACAAAATGAAAAATCCCTGCTGTAATCAAGATTCTTAGCTGTAGCAAAAAAACCCCAACCCAACAAACAAACAAACCAGGAGCAAGCTGGTTTTTTGACTGTCTTTTTCTTTAGTCTTGTAATTTGGGGTGTATATAGGCCTTTTTTATTCTCTCTATAGAAAAGATAAATAAACACAAGAAAATGCCTGGCCCATTTGGTGCAGTGGAATACTGGGCTATATGAGTAGCACTTTTGCAGTTACTTAAAAAGAAACAAATGCCCCATTAGAATTTAAAAGACTTAGGGGAGAAACTGAGAGACTGAGCCAGGACAAGGAGCCGTGGCTCCGCAGTGCAATGGTGTGAGCAGCGCTGGCCAGGACAGCGGGGCCCGGGCGGCTCCAGCACCGCCAGCCCTGCGTCCCTCAGCAGCTCATGGCTCCAGCCAGGCCTCACTCTTGCTCAGGGAGATCTGACAGCAGTGCCAGTTCACTGTTTTACTGCAGTGCAGCTATATCCCAGACTTGGCAGAGCTCAAGTATCCCAGGAGCAGTTTGGCCCTTGGGCACCTCCACGAAGCAAAACCCTTCTGGGCTGAGGCTGCCCTGCAGGCTGCACGCTGCCAGGCAAGCAGAACAACTGGTCAGAAATGCGTGGAGAGATCTACCCAGACATTGTCTGTCTTAGTTTGTACCATTGCCTGCTTCCAAAGCAGCTGTCCCAGGTAAATGTTCCCCATGTTCTGATGTGTAAACACTGCCTGATGGGCTCTTACTGTCAGGCCCATGGCAAAGCAGCAGGATTTCCTCCATGCTGGTCGCCACAGCAACATCAGGGAAGACATGAGTCTCATGCCGCTGGATGTGCATTTTCTGAGTTAAAGCTGGTTCTGTAGGAGCTCTGGAAACACTCTGGATCTGCTGGTGCTTCAGTCTAGGTCACTCCAATAACCTGCTCTGAAGTACATCACTTGATATAGGTTAAACCTAGCCAGCCAGAGAGGCCATGCTTGTCTTAAAAAAATTATTTCACCGGTACATTAGTTCAAACAATGTGAGGTTTATAAAAAACACTTGAATATTCACTTCCATTAAATCGCTGAAGATAGCAACCTGTACAAAGCCCTGAATACTGTGCCATACTTTCCCTTCCCATATTAATTATAGTAATTTCCTTATTGCCAATATTGTCTCAAATTATTTTCAAAATAAACCAGTGCAAACACACTATTTCATTCCATATGAAGTCTCACAAGGATATATTAGAAAAGATTTTATTACATCATGGAGATGTAATCATGGAAATAAATTACTCTGAAATAAAGCTAATTTTATGGTAGGTTTCTGTAATGAGTAGTTTCATTTCACATGACACTAAAATCTAAATAACAGATTTAGTTGTCATCATAGCTTAGGCAATCTTTGAATTATCACAGGCAGAAAGAATGAAAAGGAAGTTAAAGTAAGCTAAAATTTTAGCATCGTTAACTGCTTGTACAGCACAACTAACCCAGAATTTCTTACAGTGTTTGCAAAGATAGAAACCCCATTCTAATCTACCTAATTAAAAACTAACGCAGCTGATCGTTTTTTGGGGTTGGAATGATAATGAAAATACCCACACAACCTGCCTTGGCCAATCTTTCGTTATATATATATTTTTTTCCAAATGGTGATTTACAGATATTGCTGCATGCACCTCACCTGGATCAGACCTTCTGACACGGGTCTGTAAGGAGAGAGAGCCCCGGTCCCGGGCAGGGACAGGGCAGGACCGTGCACATTTGCCCTCCAAAGTCAGGAGGCTGCCGGAGCAGCAGAGGGGCTCCCGGAGTTTGAGGATGGTATCACACTGCCACCCTCTGCAGGAACAAAGTACCGTCCTCGGCACAAACCTCCTCCTTCCGAAGGGATTTTAATGTGCTTTCGGTGAGTGATAACCAGCCAGAAAGAAAACGGGCAGAACGGAGTAAACTAGAGTTGCAGCTTGGGCCAACCCCCCCAATTTCATGCTGGTGTTGTACTCTAAACCTAAAATATATTAATATACCCTTAGTGGTGTTTTTCTTAAAGCTTGCTATTTTATGTGATGGCAGTAGAAGAACTAGTTTAAATTATTTACAGAGAGTAGACAGTGTTCCATGTTCAACTCCTCAAAATTTCAATTTTTTAGGCTCACAGCTACCCAATTTTTTTAGTTGATATATATTTTAATAACTGAACTACAGAGCATCTATTGCAGAACTGTTTTCCTAAAATTCAAAAAGTTTCCCTTCTCTTAAATTTCAGCTGTACAGAGAGTGATAACTTTCTCTTTCTTTGCATTTTAAATACAATTCCTGAGAAGTTCTTTTACTTCAGAGATAAATCTAATGCTTCTTCAAAAATGTCATCACTTGTGTTATTAAAGTTATCACACTTAATTCTAGACGCTGTGTAATCAAACATACTGCCATTGCGGAGCTGACAAAACCTTAACTGCTATTTCACTGTTGAAACTGAAATTATTATTTCTGCAGCTTTGAATTTGTTTGTTTCCTTTGCTTAAGGAAATAAAGCTATCTATTTACTGATATCTATTAGCTTCCCCCTAATTTTTCTTAAGGCTTTGGGACATTGCTTAATTTGCCTCAGGTTTGATAATTACTCTCAAATATATTGAATTAACCAAATTTTCATGCAAACAAACATAGAAAGAGAGCATGTTTTAGCCTAGATGAGATGAGTTATCTTTGCTCCAGAAGAAAGGCAGAATCACAAACCTTCTCTAGTCCTCAAATACTTGATAGCTGATGATACTTCAGTCACAGGAAAAAGCATTAGCCCAGACATCTTTTTAGACACCAGAGATTACAGCCATGGGCCAAATAAAAGAAATATGTTCTCACAATCCTGTTTCTCATAAGTAAAATATTAGACACAATTCTTATTTTCCAGCTGTTTACTGTTAGCCCAGAGACAAGGGCAGAACATTTTGCCCAACTACATTGGCAAAAGTTGGCTTTTTCTTCAGTGCAGAGCCATAACATTCCTCTGGCCTGATAATTAAATTGTAAAATGACTATATACAATTTTACTATTCTGTTTGATCATAAAGTAACACAAATCAGACCAGGAGATCAATAATTGCATAACTTCAAGTATTAAAGGATGAGTTCTAACCTAAATATCAAGACTTCAGTATAATATATTTTAAGAACACAAGAGAAGAATGCAGTGCATCATTAGTGCTATAAGAACAACAACAAAACCAAAATAAGGAAAACTGGCATTTGGGCTACTCTCAACATACACAAACACACTTTAAAAACCAGTAGGTTTATGAGGCTCTGAGCCTCAGAACTTCACATCTCAAGGACCATTTGAACAAAACTCTTTGCTGAGTTTATTAAAAGAGACGTTGAAGAGAATCCATTCCCATTTGATCAATTACTGTGTGATTTTGAATCAACGTGGCATTTAAGACCACTGTTGATGTTGACTTGTATTAACTTTTGCTAGGAGATTTTCATGTCACATATATCTATAACTTGAACTGCCTTAGGCATTCTCTGTTCTCAGATTTTTTTTTCTTCTAGTTGAATAGATCAGAAAGACTATATTATATCTTTTGAATTAAAACAACTCCCCATGCACTCCTGAGGAAAATGAAAAATGATTTGAGCATTACCACACACTTCTCACATGGTTTTTTTTGCAATTTAAAACTTTTTAGCCCCCAGAATAATGTAGATAACAGTTTTTCTGTAAAATAAGGTCTGGTCTTGCACAGATTAGAATTTTACTTCTAACTTCAACAGGAACACAAGAAAATCTTTTTCATGACCCACATTGCAGATATATTAAGGTATAATAGCTTTCTTGTCCTCTTGAAGTTTTTAGGATATGGATATTTAGGCTAAGGCCTGGAAACCTGGTTCAATATTCTGTATTTATTTCATTCTCTTGCCAATTAGCTCTGCAATTCCAAAGTCAAAATCACAGGCATTGAGACACATGACCCCCACCCATTGCACAAGGGTCAGCTGAGGAGAGCCAGGACATCAGGACACCCATTTCTTTATAGGTATGTGAGATTTTGGCCACTGCTGTGTTTCTCCAACCTTGCCTGGACTTCATCCTCCTGCTTATACAAACCACAGGAGGTGTTTAATGCTGAGCAGGTCGCTTGTGTCCTCCAAAGAACTGCTGAGGCAGCCACTGGAAATTGTACACCACTACTTTCAGCCAGATAATTTCCAATATCCCCTCCTTGTCATACTCCCAGAAAAGACTGCTTAGCTTGTAGTGAATGCATATTTACTCAGAGCAAAAATAATTTTCTTTCTGTAAATTTGTCCTCCAAATATGACAACCTTACAAGGAGATATTTCCAATCAAAAATTAACGTTGTCATCACGTACTTAGAATGAGCTTGTAGAAATTTTAACTTCACCAGCTTAAGGTGTCAGTACTTATGGGTTATTATTTCTACATAATGATGTTCATACACAGTATACTTGTAAGGCAGAAGTGGATATTACATTTTAATTGGTTAAATTTAAGACATCTTAATTTAAGTGGCATGTAAGAGGCTGTTATCCCTTGCTATTATTCTCCTTGCATAATTTTACAGTAATTGAAAGCCTGACAAGTGCCTTTTAGAAATACTTTCTCCATGTTTGTACCTAAAATTAAAATTTAAAAGAAATATTGGCCAATATTTTTTTGTCTATAAGTTGATGGTAAGCTTTAACAAATATCACTGCTACTACTGAAGCCCACACTTAGTACAAGTAGGAGTCAGATTGTGGGATAGGGCATAGCCAGCTATAGAAACAGATTTTTTTCGTAATTTCTCCAGTAAGCTTTGAAAATGGTTAAGAGTAACTTAATAGCAGAAACTCTCTTGTGTAAATAATGTTGTGTTTACAGTACAAGGAAGAAGAAAAATATATTATTTCCTTTTACAAACAAAATAGATTTGTTTGCTTTACAACATCACTCTAAGCTTTGGTTCTCTAATGTCATGTAATATATTGATATAGAGGACAGCAGAACAAACTAACCCATAAAAAGATGTAGCCATGTGGTACACTTTCCCAGCACAACACAATTCCATTTGGGCTAGAAAAATCATCTTTTCTATCAGAGCAGAGTTTTTAGTATTCTATCATCAATTATTTTAGTCCTGCTCAGATTGCACAGCAGGTAGGGCTTAGGAAACAAAACTGTGATATACTGAAGAATTCATAAATCTCAGAGTTGATGATGAAAAGATAATTGTGACTTTAATGAACTCTCTGGCACCTTCAGGTAAACTGAACATGGACAGGAGAGAATGGCACTTTTCCAAGAGCCACTTCTTTCATGAGGAAATACGGGAAAGGTGCAGTCACCACACCAGCTTTCCTTTGAGGAAAATAAGTCAGTGTTCTCCCAGCATTCCAGGTTTATTTCTGGGACTGCACAACAGCAGCTCAAATTTGTTTGGCTGGGCAGTTGGAGGGAGCCTGGTGCCTCACAGCTTTTTCTAACTATACCCAGTGTATTTTTCCTACTCCATGTAATACCCAGGAGTGATACTCTCACAACTCATCATTAATGTCTGTACAGCTCCCTGTGGCAGGGGGCATTGTCCAAACTGCTTCTTGGTGTCTCAGTAGCTCGCTTCTGGAAGGCTTTTTTTAATTGACAGCTGAACATGGTGAAAAGTAAACATTCCAGGTGAGTGAAAAACCAAGATCCAAATCTTTTCAAACCAGGTTTTTTCAAATCACCAGGAGACATCCCGCCAATAGGATTTCTCGTTTCCACAGTTCTACTGAAAATAAACTGCAAAATTGTATATGGTGCAGGACTAGCACCAGCCTGCCTGTTCTTGTCAGTTAATCCACCTGGCCATTCAGGCACTGACAGCAACATGCAAAGAAAATCAATTACCCAAGATAATCAAATCCACTGTCTTCATCTCAGCTCTCTCATTCATTTAATCTAATTCTTGAGTATTGACATTATTTCAGGCATAATGGGAACAAAAGTGCTTCATTAAAGGCAGCACCTGGACACAGTCAATAGCGTAGCAAGAGCTAACAAAGCTCTGACAAATGCAGCCGTGCTGTTAAAAATAAACTGACAGGTGGTACAACCAAAACTATGTGCCTCTCCAAACAACCTCTAAAGAAACAGTGGTTTCAGGTGAAGGTGCCTTGCTCCCAGGGAGGTTTCATCCTGAAGTGCTTTCCTTACCCCATGGCAAGAGTAAAGGTGAGCAGTGCCTCGAGCACAGTCTGAGCTGGAAATGTTCAAGTTCAAGGCACAGCCTGGCTGCTGCAGCAGCGATTCTCGAGGTAATGGAGCCAGAGAGCTCAGACTGACATAAGGTAGGAGACCCCAGTTGCAACAACAATATGCTTTGATTTTGGTGTGATAATTCTTCAAGACGTCAGATGAACATTAAAATCATTCATTAAGCTTCAGTTACTTCAGTAAAAAGAGCAGCAAGTAGTGAAATAAGAAAGGAAGTTCACTTGAGTGAAGGCTTATCAAGAGGTGAAAAAATTTCAGTCCAAGATGTGTCTAAAACAAAATAAAACATGAAACACTTAATAAAAATTGATTATGTTTTATGTGTGACTCTTGATACAGGTAATGTTTAGGTTTTTTCTGTGTGACTGGGCAAAAAGATGCAAAAAGAAAAGGCATGAATGTTAAATTTGAGCCATTTTATATGCTCATTATTTTCCACTCAATCTGTAAGAACTGCAGAGTATGCAGCCCCCAGGTCACTGAGAATTATCATAATAATTTAAAATGCAACTATTCATTCAGTATAAGAATGTAGACTGTCATGGACAAACATTTCTATTAAAAGGTAGATCTTGTATTAGGGTTTTAATTGATTCATGCTCTGCTTCACACAATTTATAGTGATCCGAAAACTTTATTTCCTAAAGAATTCTAAAGGTGGAATACATTTTATGGTTTTAGTTTCATTCTTTCAATTCCATCCTCTGGGATGCAGACTAATGAGATAGAATTGTTATAGTAATTTCAAATCAATGCTCTACTACTAGTGGATTTTAAAAGTCCTAAACATTAGCATTACCTGTTATCTCATTAAAATGGGAAAAATTAAATCAATACAATAGATCAGTGGGTGTTTTCTCACTCATTCTTTGCCTTTTGCTTAGATATATATTGCATTATTTGGTCTAATTTTCAGGTCCTCACTCAATACTGCATTTATGTTGTACTCATTTAATTAGCATTCCAAGCATTTCCAATTACTCTAATATGCCCAAAATAATATCTAGTAAGTGTGAATGCAATCAAGTTAAAAATGGGGACATTTTGATTCATGATGGACCCCATTTTATGTATCAATATAATACTTATGTGGTAATGCTAATGTTGGCTTATTTTTAAGTGTTATGTGTTATTGGACAAGCAGACTGCTAATCAGAATTTAACATACCTCCAGGAATCTCTGGAATACCAAAAGCTCAATGAGTTTTCTCTTACTCTTAGCGTTATAGCTGCTGAAAGACATTTCAGATTACAGTGTTGTTTAGTAAGTGCTGCAAATATTACAACCACCCTCTGAGGTTACAAAATGTAAGGAAAATCTATTTAAAACCCGGCTTACCCAACATGGGCTCCAATACAGATACAGAGAACTAAGAGCACAGAGGAGTTAAATGATTCCTTACAGGGAGCATCTAGATTTTTGTGTCCAATGAGTATTTTCTGCAAGCTGTTCTCTAAAACCATTTCATAACTCTCTACCAGCCTGAGAATGGAGTTGGCTGATTTTCCCAGCTAATGAATATCTCTATTGAAAAACTCAAGCTTTGGGTTAATAACTGAGCTGTCCCCTTCTGGGAGCAGCTTAGGGGCAGGGTGTGGGTTTGGTGCCTCAGAGGTGCCACTGCTGCAGGGAGAACAAAAGGGACAAGGGCTTCCAGAAGATGACTCTTGAGGTGACAGGGCAGATTTGTGCATGGGAACAGACTCATACCAGCCAGCTGCTCCTGAACCAGCACTTGCTGAGGCTGCAACTGCCCCAGCAGAAAATTAATAAGCAGAGAGCTGTAGGCACTCTGAAGGACCAATATTGCCTTTACACTAAGCCAGCATAAGTTCTGGATTTATGTTAGCAGGTTTTGCTGATGGCCTTAAGATTAGAGGCCGCAGCAATTAATTTTGAGTATTGTCATTTACTTGCTTGTCTCCAGCAGTCACAACGCAGGTGTTGCTTCAGGTGATCTGAAATCCCAGGGACCACTTCTGCACACGGGCTCTGGTATGAAAAGAAGAATATGCCTTGCCCCAGACTTTCAAATGCATCACAGCTGTCTTAGAGCCTTGAAATGCAGACAGGGGCTGAAAAATAATGTCCTAAAGTGGGAATTTAGCATTCTTCATCTAAGCACTGTAAACTGAAAGAGGAAACTTCACATTGATGCTTTGTGTTTTCAAACAGAGTATTTTAATTTGGATTAAATGATGATTTGCAATTAGTGGAAACTTGAAAAAGGTTTTTAAGAAGTAAATAGTAAGAGATCCCTAGAAATTTGAGGATTTCTGATATTGTGCACTAGCTAAACCTGCACTTGGAGTTCAATTGGGAATAATAATCAGCATTGTTTCTATGCCAGCTGCTTACAGAGTTGACTTTAAAGCTGTTTTCTCATGCTTCAAAAGGCCACATGAGACCAAACTTGCTGATTCTCCCACTTACAGCTGTTCTGCAATGGAAACAGCCAGGGATTTTTTTTCCGCAGGGTTTCCAGCTTCTTTCTGCTTGACCAATGAATAGAAGATAAACACTACATATTTTATGCAGTTAGACAGACTGTTCAAATGAGATATGGGGGGAACTATCCCAGAGCAGGCACACTCAGCACATATTCTTGACTTATAATTGGATCTACATTCAACATGTGCAGGAAAGAATAGTTTTTACATTTCTTTAATTTCTCCCTCCTACAGATGCAGTAATAAATAAGAGCTTCAGCAATAACAATAGAAAGGCAAACAACAGTAGAGAAATTCCATTTTTTGCCATGTAGAGATGTGTGTTTCCTCTTCTAGCCTGAGCCTCAGATCTTCCCATGTTCTGTAAGCTGGGGGGAGCTTCCAGTGTAGTCACAGCAGATACATGGTATCAAAAAGCCTCTTAGGGCAAGGTCTGTAACTAGCTTTAAGATAAAGTTAAGAAAAAGGGCAAGGGGCAAAGGTTTTAAACTAAAAGGAGGTGGATTCAGAATAGATAAAGACAACATTTTTATGGCATTGGTGAAACACTGGCATAGGTTGCTCAGAGAAGCTGTGGATACCCCGTCCCTGGAAGTGTTCAAGGCCTGGCTGGCCTGAGCAACCTGATATAGAGATGATGTCCCTGCCCAGAGCAGGAGGTTGGACTTGATAACCTTTAAAGGTCTTTTCCAAGCAAAACAGTTCTATAATTCTGTGAAAAAGCAAACAACATATGCTTGCTTCTGACATGAACTGAGACCAGCATGTTCTAGGAAGAAAAACCTGAGGGTTTTTACTGCTAGAAGATATAGGATTGAAACCTCTCAGCCTTTGCCTTCCTCAAAAGTTATCAACTCTTTAATCCCAAAAAACAGCACCAAAATTTGAAATTGAAGGAATCAAAATAATCTTCTTTCCCCTGCTTCACACCTTGCACCAGTACCATCATATTTCACCACTGGTGACAGCATCAAGAAGGATTTGGTGTATTCCTGTGTATCCCTCTCATTCACAATACTGTAGTCACAGGAAATGATTTCTGACAGGAGATGTTAAATTTTGTCTGAAGTGGTTTTTCCTAATGCAACCTTTGTTGGTAATCACATTCCTATGTGGTTTCCTTCATCTTAAATTTTGTAGAATGGTGTTTTCCCAGAGAAAGTGCTACTTCCATCTCTTCAAAATCTGCCATCAGCTCCTGAAGTGAGAGGTCAGACAAGAAAGCAGCATCTGCAAAACGAATATATTTTGCTTCTGGAAACACTTGAACAATGTTACTCAAAGGCACACAGAATATTTCCACATCACCTAGAGAACGACGGTGGAAGTTTCTACCCGGGGTAGCTGGGATGTGACAATTGCAGGAAGGAAAACCGAGGCAATTAGCGGGAAGTTTCATGCAAGCTCTGTTACGGAGATACGGCAGAAAAAGAAGCCATGGGAAGTGTTGTCCCTACTTTTGTCTGTCAGGAATCGCTCACCACTTCTCTGTTTGGCATCCTTTCCACCCAACACACTTGAAACTGAGAAGGGGTGCGAGCGAGATTAAGCAAGAGTGACAGGGAAGGGGCAACGCTTAGATGCTCCTGTAGGGGCTTGAGCGAGCGGCAACAGGGGCACATCCATCTGCTGTGCCGCCCACGCCCGGCCGTGGGCGGGCTCGGAGCCTCGGCNCCCTCCCTTCCTCCCGCCCTCCCCATCCTTCTCCCTCCCCTCTGTTGTCTATGAAATTGCTTTTTAAAAAAATGTTAGTGGTTCTTCTCCGAGGTATCATTATGCTGCTGGACTAAAATAACTTAAAATAAATTAATTTTGATGAATAAGTCAAATCGAGGATGTGAGTGTTTCCCCCAAAAGGCTTCAAAACGTTGCTTTTAAAGACAGTGAGTGGCACATGGAGAAACTTCTCCAAGAAAGAGAATGTAAGAGCCAGCTCCCATTTCCCCCCCAGTTTCTCATCATCATTCAAATCATCATTTCTGCGTCTCACCTCAAATGAATACATAGATGAACAATGTGCTGGTAGTTAAAAAGGTGTACAAAATTTAAAGTAGATCACATTGATTAAACCTGTTATTGAGCACTGAGTAATGAAGAAAGGGAGTATTTGAATTTAATGAAAGAATTTTATTTCTCTAGGAGGATCTTTTTTCTAATTATTGAAAAACAATTCCTATATACACAATTTCAATGGCTATTCAAACTTTATAAACAGGATTCTTAAAGGTTGCCCTCCATCATGAACACTTCAGGTAATTCTAATGACCTGTCACAGAATGAAGCTAAAGCAGCTTTTGCAGAAGGAAAAGGAAGCTCCTGCAACATGCACACACAGATTTAACTAATCTTCCCATGTGGTAGCTGTGGAAAAAATCTGGAATACATATTTTATTGGAAAAATGCCTCTTACTTTCCAAGCCCCTCATGCAATTTCCTCTTAGACCAAATTCCTGATTACTTTGAGCTCAGTGCCACATCTCAGTTGGAACAACTCCTCTGACTTCAGCCTTAGCAGGTACAAAAGCTTACAGCTGTGCCCAGAACACTCAGCTTGGACAACATTCACATTTTTGTATGACTATACAATTAAAATCATTAAATCTTGTGATTATTATCATACTGCAAAAATATGTAATTCTACCGAGTAATTTTAACTTTGTTGATTTGTACCAGTTAACTGTGAATACAAAAGCTTCACAGATTTAAAAAAACCCTGAAACTGTTCTGAAAACTGATATTCTCCTTCCTAGTCCTTCATCCTGTTGCACTGCTCAGAATGGTTAGTTTGTCAATCACCTGGTTACAGGACACATAAACAATTCACTAAGGAATTTGAGTCTAAGACTTTGGACCCAAACTGAGAAGTAGATATTTAGTGACCAAGAAAAATAAAGTTTTCTCTGGAACGTTTCAGATATGCATAACAATAATCAAACCCAGAAAAATCTATGATTCAAATTCATAACTTGCATGTAAAATAAGGGGCACATCTGGGGTATATTCCCTTCCTTCTTCCCCTTTGCTTCCAATCTAACAAGAATTTGCAACAGCAAACAAAATTAATTTGTGACCAAGGGGCTGTTCTCTGTCACAAATTTCAAAGGCACATTGCACAACATTCAGTAAGTAGAGAAGATGGATATGACTGACCCGAATCTGCTCCTGCAAGGCCCTTGTTTTTCCCTCACAGCCTCAAAGGTGTGCTCAGTGACAGGATGAGATGATCCTAATTCTCCCAGGCTAGAGGCTGCACAGAGGGAAGCTGCAGGAACATTAGCTGGGTCCTGGATGGTTTCTACAATGTGAGAATGCTGAGCAAAGCTCCCTGCATCATTATCTGTGCAGGGAGACTCGCCCCAGGTTAAAGGCTAGAAGACTCTGATCTGCTAACTTTCATGAGGAACAGTAATTTAAACTGGCACAAGAAAAGAAGGGATTTTATTTGTCTTTCCAAATCAAGTTGTTATTTTCTTAATCTGAACCAGTGTATCTTGCCCAACTTTCTGGATTTTCAACTGTGTATCTTAGTGATACCTAGGCTGATAGTGCCCAAACAAAACTGTCTCTATTTTCCTACAGGTGATGAAACCACATTATCCTGGTCTGTGTAAGTAGTGGAGGTTTCAGTGCTGCAGGAATGCTGTATCTGCCTTCAGCCCACAAACATGTGGGCATCCTTTAAAAACGTGGTGGCCTGGGGTGCTCACCCAGGCAGCTGTCAGGTCTCAGATGGCCGATGGGAGACCACCCACGCCATCAGTGTTTGCCACACTGCAGCTGCTTGCACCTTCCTGCACAGTCAAAACCTTTACAAAGGTGCCTTTGAGGTTTCATCCACCAGTGGCAGCCTCTGAAGGTTACCTACCTCTCTGACCCAAATCAAACACATTTGTTCTTTAAATTGCACAGAAGCTGAGCCTCTTGGGCCTATTGAAACCACATGAGTGAGCTGTGAATTGTGATGGTAAAACTGGTGTGGCAGAAGGTAATCCCCACTTGTCTGTGGGATTGAGTGTGGGAGGACCTTAAAGTGTTGACAAACACCTTAAAAAGCCAGTAAAGGTCTCAGATTTGAGTTTAGGATTTCGGTACAAGAGGACTCAAACATTTGCAGAATTATGTAGAGGTTCAGCTGCCCAGATGGCAGAACTGAGATGCACAGAGAAAAAATTTTAAAAGGTCTGTATGCACATAAACCCAACCATTAAAAACCCCATAAACCTCTGATTTCTTTGGGTGATTACAAATGGCAGTAATCATCAGCCACGAGTCAAACACCACTAATATGCCAGATTTTTGAGTGTCAGCTATCTAAAATCATATTTAGGAAGAAAATGGAGATAAGTTACTTAGTTCTCTGCCTTTTTAAACCAGAAAATAGCCTGTGGGGCATATTTTCCGTAGATTTCTCAGTAGATATCAGCAGAGCTTGTAATGAGCACTACATTTAAGCAACCACATGAACGTGCCCATTTTTTAAAATCTATTCTGTAAGTGTTTATTACTACATCCATTTCTGTACACTGCTGAAATATTTCAGTTCAGTGTTATGCTGGCTGGGAGCGGGACATCTGGCACTTTCTTCATGAAGGTAACTCCTAGAATTGTATTGTCATCCTAAGCACCCAGTTTTTATAAATCTGAAATTAATTTTTCAGAAAAACAGAATAATGCTAACAGCATCCTTGCCAGTTATTTCCCAACTAATCCACAATATGTAGTGTATTTAAAATGCACAGAGTGAAAGCAACAACAGATAAACATATAAAATAATCCTATCATAGGTTATGTAACTTACTCTAAGGCTTTGATGTTCATGAAATTGATAATACAGGGAACTTGGTGAGAAATGAAGACCTCAATCCAGGGCACCAAATGTCTCTCATACACTTAATTATGTAAGTATTAGCAACATACTGCTAGTCACTACTCCTTTGGTGGCTATAAGTGCTGATAATAATAAAAAAAAAGTAAGACTGCAACAATAGATTTGTTTGACCTTCCAGTGTATTTTGAGGACAGTAATTTTACATATAAACTTGTATGTTTTTTGGGACATTGAAGTAAGTCACTGAGTTGTTGCTTATATAGTCTGAAATCATAATGTGGTCATTTAAAAAAAAATAAACATATTTGTGATTTACTTGGGGCAATTTTAAAGACTCTCATGTGATGTCTATGCCTATATAAACAATTTTCAATCATGAAGTTTCAATAGCAGCTCATTTTGCTATTCCAGAGAAGCAGTTCATTCAACATTCAACTTATTTAACAGTATGAGCTTCTGTTGCTGAAAAATATCTTGGACAAAAGCATCTCAGAGTCCAGAACCTGAGAAGATGTTATCACATTGGAGCAACTTCCCAAGTTTTTCATTGAGAAAATGACACTTCTCTTACCTGGCACATGTGACAACCGTATTGAGCAGAAGATCAGAGCACAACTGGAATCCAGGGTTTCACTTTGAATTATTGCCAGATATAGCAGCAATAGAGACCTAAGAGCCCTTCCCTTGCTGCCATAACACTGTCATAACAGATGCCCCTGTACTGCCTGTCTGCAGAGAAAACATGACAAGACAGCTACTTGCTATGGACCAAGTAATTCCAACTTTGATTACTTGCCCAAGGAGACTTGTATGGTTTTGCCCATGCTAGGAGAGATCAGATGTGCCTAGGGTTTAGAAACAAGCTAGCTGGTGTGCCAAAAGCCAGTTGTCAGCCAAATATGAGGGTGCCCCTTGTAACAGGATGCAGACACATGCATTTGTCCACTTTCATCAGTCAATTCCCCAGTTAGATCTGGAGTTTTTCTGCCACTGGGTTTTATTCCTTCTTTTTAATTTGCTGCATTAAAAAAACCCTTCATGATGCTTTTCACTCAAGCTGTAGTAGCTGCAGTATTAATCCTAACATGAAGAAAAAAGATTTGAATGTATGAAAACATTGCATTTCTTTCTTTCAGGGTGTGTCAGGGGGTAGCATAAAACTGCAGCCATTATAGACAGGCATCCAGGTTAACCCAAAAACATATCATGGCACCTTATTCCACAAAGTGCTTTGTCAGTGACTACTGGCTATCAGTTGTGTGCTGCTGACTTTTCCAAGCTGTAGTGGTTTTGGTTGAAGAAGAGTAAATTTTCTTCACATTGGCTAGAATGGGGCTGTGTTTTGGAATTGTGCTGCAAACACAAGTGTTGGTATTTTGGGGATGCTTCAGTTACTGCTAAGCAGAGCATGCACAGGGTTAAGACCTTTAGTGCTTCTTGTACCACCCCACCAGCGAGGAGGCTGGTGTTGCAAAAGAAACGGAGGGGACACAGCTGGGACAGCTGACCCCAGGAGTACCTCCCCTCTACTTCCAAATCTTACTTTGTGACTGCCTTCCATACACCCACTCCCTTTCTCCCACACAGTCCTTAGTGTTTCCAGCTTTCCATCATTTCCCCTCCAACTGGTTCATTTTGACCTGATAAACAGAGGATGAAGTCAAGAACAGATCTGGTTGATTTTGACCTGATAAACAGAGGATGAAGTCAAGAACAGATAAACTGACTGGTTACTTTGCAGTTCTAGTAGGCAATGCAAGCAGGGAATCCAGAGCAGGGGAGGCAGCTGTACTTCTCTGGCACTCTGTGTGAATCCCTCCTGAGTTTCTCTCTGTCTGTCAGTCAAGCACTTAAAGGCACTCTCATTGAACAGTTTGGATATGGAAGTAAAATGCAACTGTATTGCTAATTCAGTTTATATTCTAAACCTCACCATCTGCTTTTTATTTTTAAGATAATTCTACACACAGTTTTAGATGCCTGCAGTAGCAGCCATGGGAATTCAGGCATATGGCCACTACCATATGACAAAGTGTATTATCTAATAATTTCTAGTCCTTCCCATGCATCCACGTGTGCATAAAGTACTTCAACATAATAGGAATCTTATTCTTTAATTCATTCACACAAAATTCACTTCCAGTGAAATATTTGGATATCACTACTACCTCTACCAGCTGTCTGCCTCACCTTGTTTCAGCCTCAAAGGCTTGTGAAACCTGCATAATTCACTTTTCCTCTCATGTCAATACAATAAATAACGGAATTCCCATGAGAAATATGAAAACATTGGATGACATTTTACAGTCCTAATCTGATCTGAATAAAAGCAGAAAAGTGTTGTTTTCTCATCATATGAGAATCTGGGGCAGATTTGTTACCTTCACCCCAATTAAATGTTTAGAACAAGATGTGTCAATATATGATACAATTTTATGACATATGTTTATTTTTATGTTTTTATGTATATATGATTATTATATCATTTATATAAGATATGATATAATAATATGATATATATGATATAATCTGGACAGCATGCAGTCAGTCTGTCTAGTTAAACCAAATAGCTCAATATTCTATGCAGAAAACAGGTTATGTTTATTTTTCTAATGTGGGAGGGTTTTTATTATTATGGGTTCTGCTGAACAAGTTTTAGATACCTGTAGTTCCATAGGTACACACGTGCAGGAAGGAATCTTGCTGTGGATGTGTAGTATTAGATAAAGAAATGTGTGACAGGAAAGGTCCAGATGTGCAAACATGCCAAGGGGCAGGCTTTTCAGCACAACAAACCAGTTCAGTAAGCCCCATAAAAACGGGGCAGCAGACAAAACGTGTGCGTGCATGCAAGCATGTACACACACGCAGAAGAGATTTATATATCCAGCTTAAGTATTATCTGAAACAGCTGAAGACTCCAGTAGTTACCCAGTTCTATTCCTTGTCTGGCATGCAGTGCCCCTTTGCAGTGAGGACAAGCCAGTTGGCCTGGCAATTAGATCTCTTGATAAGTGTTTCTTACACAGAGGCAAAAGTTCTCCTCCCTGGTATTACTTCCATGCTCTCTTTTGCTGAGCATACAAAAATAATCCATGTACCATAGGATGGATTTGACCTTTCGTGTGTTAAAGACCAAAATTCTCCACCCCAGCCTCCCATAAAATTGCTACCTTGGATGATGGTTAAGAGCTGAAGGTAAACCAGTTGTTTTAGCAAGAAATCAGTAATAAGCCCACTCCTTTTCATCTTCGGTACTCTAAAAAATAAACCCAAACAAGTACAGAAATATCCATAGATTTCCTTAATCTGTTTATAAAGGATCTTCAGTCATATTAGGAGCTCATAGTAGCAATTCAAAACCTAAATATAAAAGCAGCTTTATGAAGTACTTTTAAAGTCAGTAAGAGGCTTTTTATTTTTAGCATATTTTCCTGTGAGATAAAGATAATGAATGTAGAAAGCATCCAAACCCAAAATGAGATACACAAAAGAGATCCCACGATCTGCACCAGGAGTGTTACAGAATCAGCATGGAGAGAGCAATGTTCTGACAACACCATCTGCTCCTTTGGGCTGTTTTTTCCTATTACCAGCTCTCTTAATGTCTCATGCATGATTTTCTGTGGAAGTCAGGAGGAGTGTATGATTTATTTTAACATTAATATTTACCAAGCTGGTGTATGCTTAAAGTCGTGAAGATGCTGAGAATGTTTGCTTGTTTAAAAAGCCATTGAAATGGCTTTCCTTTTTCTTTGGAGGCATTAACAAGTTATTATGTCACTTCACTGTTACATAAAAGTCATATCCCATTCACATGGCATTAATTTAGGTAAATACCATTAGAACTCTTACTAGAACTGTAAACTGAAAGAAAAATTACTTTGGTTTATAAAAAGCTTGCTGGCATTTTTCATTGGTCACTAAAGAACAGTGAAACCAAGTTTCAGGCTGTGAAATTTCAAATTCTTTACTATTACCAATTTAGTGGGAAATTAAAACGCAAGATACTCCTGCAAAACTCATTCTGGACACTGAAAAGATGATGTTTGATTTTCCCTTCTTGAAACTGAAAACAGGTATTTCATTTACATTTATTAACACTTAAAAATGGTCTTGTGGATTCTGGGTAGGCAGCATTCCTGACATGTAGATTTTTTTTTAGAGTTTTGAAGCAAGCCTTGCAAATAAGGTTTGTGTACTCTGATGAAATACAGCAAAAGTGTGCACAGTCTGTGCATTTCAGATCTGTTGCATGACTGCATTACACTATGGATTGATACTCTTTTCATCCAGAAATGGATTGCAGAGCTGACAGATTTCTTAAAATAACCATTATGGAGGTAAATCATACTGACAAAAGCAAAGAAATCCCATTCACAAAAGACATCTTGCCTCAACCAAACATTCTCATGAATGTGGATGATTATATATGACTTATATACAAAGAATTTTTTTTCAATAGCTAGGGATAGCAGCCTAAAATTTCATTTTTTTCTCATTAACAAAAAGACCGCAAAAGTTACACATCAGTGGTGCTGACGCTACGTGTGTAGCAGAGAGGCTGCTCCTAAATAGCTCTGTGTTCTAAGGTGGGGTCATGTGTTGTCCCTTCAGAAGAGACACTGATATGCCAGAGATGCATTCACTCACAGCATGAATAGCAGAGACAAAACTCGGTGTTTGCAATTCTCCTGCACAGGATTACATTGTTTTTCTCAGCAATTACTTTCCCTAATATTTAAAGAACAGAGGAAAAACTGAAAGAGCTGTAGTATACTGGAATACAGCTTCTGTTGGTTAGTTACATTAATCTTGATGCCACTTTTTTTTTCAAGTTTTGAGATTTAAAAAATTTATATATTAATTATAATATATGCATTCCATATTAATTTTTTAGATTTATGTATTAGTAAGCACATTAGAAGAAGGTATTCAAGATACGATATCTTTAGTGTTTAACACCTTTGGAAATCCATGTATAAGAAATGCATATGTGTTGTAAAACATTATTTCTGCACCTTTTGTTTTTTAGGAGCTGCAAGAACTTCTGAAAGAACTTGTGACAATGTGCAGTCTTAAGTGCTGCAATCTCAGAGCCCTTTTTCTAGTGCTGCTCTATAGGTAAGAGGTATTTTCTAATAATATTATTTCTTTGATATATTATTGTATCAGTTGGTTTATAATAAACTTAGAGATATATCTGACTAGGCAAAAAAGGGAAATCTTAGCATTTGAATCTTGCTGCTTACAAAAATTGAATAACCTGGGTATTAATAAACAGAAATACAAGTCTGAGCTTCATGAAGCTCAGCTGCTTTAACAGATTTTTTTAATTGGAAAGATTGATGAGGGAGAAAAAGAATGGAATTTACGAAGCATATGAACCCTCAAATAAAGAATCACTGGGTACAGAGTGAGTATTGTGTCAGATGCTTAACAAATTCAGATGGGCACATGGTCCTTGCCTGGAGCATAGTGCCTTGCCCAAGGACAGAAGCACACAGTCCACCTAGATTTACTACAAGCTTGAGATAGTAAAATCTTCATTTTGCACAGAAAAGAGAGTATCTTAAAAAGAATTACCTACTTGAAACTCTGCTTTCTTATTCTCTGTTATGAAATCATGAAATCCTTAGGAAATCTGAGTTGTGTTAAGCTGGAAAGTGAAAACGATCCCCTCTGGCTACACATAATCCTTCTAACGGTACAGCTGCCATGACAAAAAAATATAGAAATGGAGTGCTTAAAATATATTCCTTCTATAAAAATGGGCAAAAACATTCTTTAAGTAATTCTAACATGAAAATGTAAGCATGGATAAGTTAACTGTTCTTGTCACTACTTTCAGCTGAAGTATTTAAAGTCTGTGAGCCAATTCTTTATCTAGAATTGCCTAACCTACTTCATCTAGCAATAAATTCCTCAGGATAAGATTCTGTCTGAGCTCTAACTCAAGTGGGTGTGCAAACACTCATTTAGATAAAGCTTTCTCTTAAGTAGTGGGAACAGGTGGAACAGGCACTTAAAAGCGAGTTTAAAGCATCCACCTCCCCACCTTCTCCAATCCTATAGAGATCTTTGTCCAAAACACACACTTGCTCTAATTCCACCTTCTTTCCTCATCAGCTGTGACTTGTCACATGATAATAAGTGGATGACTCATGGCTTAGCCATAATAACACACTGCTAAGACACCAGCAATTTCAGTTGCCCCAAGAAACAGGGAGGCAAAATTCCCTCAGGAGCTCAGCCTGTGGTA
This sequence comes from Anthoscopus minutus, assembly GCA_013399455.1. Lineage (NCBI taxonomy): Eukaryota > Metazoa > Chordata > Aves > Passeriformes > Paridae > Anthoscopus > Anthoscopus minutus. The sequence continues at coordinate 37,297 of VWYI01048768.1, read as the reverse complement.
CATAGTTCATTATTATCACACTCTGATAATAATTATAAGAATCCTCTTATAGCTTTACCTGGCTGTGAGTGTCCAGAAGCAGAGGTAGTTCATTCCTGAGAATCATCCATGGGGTTAAGTGCACACACAGTGCCTGTACGAGTGCCTGGATACAAGGGCACAGCGTTGAGCTGATGTGTCTGTTGCACCCAAATTCAGAGACACGCTGAGAAGCAGCTCTGGCCCTAGGTTATCTCACAGACAAGATGATGCTTGGGTACAAAAATGCGTTTTTCCAGAGCACAAATCAAGAGGGGTTTGTGAAAGCGCTGTTTAAAACCAAAACCATCCTGCTTGGCACTGAAACAGAGAACTATTTTTAAACAAAACCCAAAGACTGAGGTGCACCCAAAGCAAGGACCATGATTTTTTGTCAAGTGGTAGATATTTGTCAGGTGTTAGATATTCCACTTGGAAAAGTTCTGCCTAACATGTGAAGAGAGTTTCTTCTACTGAATAATTTACAATCAGTAATGGTATGGGGTTGTTTTTTCCCTTTCTGTCTCTCCTTGCCTGAACAACACTTCTTCACTTCACTTAACATTAAATTATATTACAATCACATCATGGCCCCTTTTTTAGTATTAAAATCTATATCTGGGGAGTTGCCTGGATGATAGCTTTCTCAGTTTTTTTTTAAGTGTTAATGAAAAAATTGAGGCAAATTTATCATCATCAGGAATCAGCTTAAGTAAATGTGTGCTTTTTGGTCCGAAGAGCAGTTGCCTTTTGTTTCAGATAGGGTGTTTTTAACATAAAGAATGCTAGCCTGGGTTAAGTAATCAGAGATAGAAAATTCTATGAAATGTTCTTTTTTTTTCCCTTTGCCTGAGCTTAAGAGCATTCATGGTACTTTGCTGTTTGTTCTTTGTGTCTGGTGACATGATGCCAGTTTCAGCCTCAGCATTTAACAATAGAAATGGTGACAGTACTGCCTGTTTCAAAGCAGAGAATTAATCAGTGATGCAGTAGATTTTGCTATAGTTTATCTGCAAAGACCATATAAACTCCCATATCACTGAGCACAAGTATGAAACCAGAAATAAAAACTTTATTTGCATCTTTAAGCCCTTCGTCCGTCAGTGAGTTGCCTGAGAAAAAGCTTTTTTATTCTTGTTTTCCTGGAGGGAGTGTTTCAAAAGATTGTTCAGACTGTATCTGGCATTTTGTTTATATTCTTGCAGTTCTAAGGTGTTTCTGTCTCTTTCATATACATAACTTCTGACAAAAAATAGCCAGAAAAAATATTCATGTACATGTGTCTAGACTGTAGTTTTGCCTAAATAAATGATATATACTACTATCTAGGGCAAATGTTCCTTTTTTCCCTTCCAGTTACCCCATTCTGTTAAGACACTAACTCGAAACCCCTTAAATAAAAAGCAGTTGTTGTACCTTTCAAGTTTAGCCAAACCCATAAAAATTCTCAGTTTTTGAGGCATAAGAACGACTTAGGAAAAGAAATAATTATAATTCAGCTTTTATAAAAGCAATCAGAGGGCATTGAACCTGATGAGTTAGAGCATTTATTATGCATTGACATCCCAGAACAGACAGATATTCTCAGCTGAAAAATAATTATATATTCAGTTTTTTTCTGTAACAGCCTGTTCACTCCTCAGTGGCTGGAACACGTGTGGCAAGGCAATTCCGTACTTAGATGCATGCCAAGGTATTTCACATACATTAAGAAAATGGAGGAACTTCAACAGCTTCCCCTAAATATAAACCATATACTTAAATATAATGACACAAACATTGGTTAGAAGAGAAGCTTAGGTGCATTGATGAGAAGCTGCAGATGCATCAGTGGAACGAGTCTCAACTTTTATTTTATCCTTTGTGAATATGTGCAGCTGTAAGCTCGCTGTGGCTGAGCTGTGAATGGAGCACATGAATCAAAGAGCACTTTAAAGGAAGGAGGGCATCCCTTAAAACACAGAAACCCCAAACTACTTAAGGCACAGAAGCTCTGTATGTTCCTTATCTTTCACCACAGACAATCTGCCTCTGAGTATCCCCCAAAGTCAGTGGGCTGGTAACACCACAATTTAGGAGGCCTCGGGTTCCTCTCGCTTGTTGGCTTGCTATGATAGGATTTCTCTCAGGTTTTGTGGGCAAACAGCACACAGGGGACCATGCCTCATTAGTTCACAGTCTCAATTACAGCACAACAGCTTTCCCAGGCTTATGTAGCCATAAAACTCAAAAGACCTACTGTATGAGGGCTACACATCTTGTGTTAATGGGGAAAATGAAGAATTTCCACAGGTCATTTAAGGGAAAGACTTCCATAAAAATTTTAAAGATATATTTTAGAAAACAGGAGTTAATGATAATGAACCAGACCACTCTGCGATTGCATACTGATTGGTAGAACAATGATGTACCCTTGCAGCAGAAAAGAAACAAGTTTTCCTTTAACATTTCACAACATACAGAACTTATTCAAGAACAATCCAGTAAAGCTGTGAAATTAAACTCATGCAGCTCACTGAACACTTAGCTAAAATTTATATGTAAATTACAAAAGGAGAGATATCTATTCCAAGTACTGTATTTAAGAAATTAATTACATTCAAATGCATTTCCAATTTTAACACTTCTATGCAACATAAAACTGGCCTTCTTATTTATATTCACATCGCAACATGACTGTGCTTGTATCTTTAGGAAAAAACTTCAGGTAGAAACTTTCCTTATTTCAATGCTGGCATTACTTAAGGGTATACTTAAGTACCAACATTATTCTTTGGCAATAAAGAAATAAAAAATGGGGGAAAAAAAGGAAAAAAATAAGATCATTCAAATAACTAAGATATTTGTTTTACAAGGCAGCTAATGAAAAACAGCTACTTCTGTGGCAATAGGGTCTGGTGAATAAAAAATCATGCAGCAAGAACGGCTTTTCAAGCCAGTGGACACTGCATTTAAAGCACGGTGTGATTTGGCCATGTGCATTCAGTGAGATCATAACATTTAAGCTTTGCCAGTTTAAAATACTGGATTATTCTTGGTGGATGAAAGTCTCAGTGTCCTGACAAAAGAACTTGAACTTTCTCGGAAAAAGTGAAATTAAAATCAAAATATCAAGCTTTGGAAAGCTACAAGAGACCCAGAAATATAGTGCAGAAGAGGAAGCAAAGTTTTCAGGAGCAGCTCCAGAAAGAACTGGGACTAAGAAATTCAGTGAGGATTTAGCACTGTAAGGAAGGACCACAGAGCAGTGGTAGCCCCTTATCTAATGGTTTATACTTGGATTCTTCTCCCTGGGAGCAAATCACCACAGCTACAGCTCTTGCACCCACTGTAGGAGAGCTGCTCACATTTAGGGGCCAGTAATTCCCAGAGCAAGGATTAAAAGCTACTGACCCTTCTCCTGGAGTTATAAAGGTGTCTGCTCTCCATGAGCAGAGACAATTCCTCTGCCATCTGGGCTCACTGAGTCAATGAATTATTTGCTTCTAACCTTCATAAATCATACCTCACCTTTCTCAAATCATTGGGAACAAGTAGTCGCAACTAAATCTGTGCTTTAATTTCTGAAGAGCACACCCTGCTCACAGTCTTGAGGTGCTCACCTTTGGGCTCAGGCAGAAAGGGTTTGTAATTATTTACATACAGCTTCTGTGGGTTGTAATTGTAGCTGGTTCTGAACAAAGGAAGTACTTGAATTCTCATTATGCTTTACTGTTTTTGCTCATCAGGATTATTTCTGTAACCTGTTTAAAAACTGTGTTGTGAAAGCAGGATTTTAAGAGTGTTTTTATGTCCTAGCCTCTGAAGTTGATTTCTGTCTCTGAGCTCTAAATAGAATGTATTTCATTATGTAAAAGGAAGCTTAATTTTAAATACTGAAATAAACAATCAGCATCTCCTCCACATTCCTAGATTATAACCATAATGCCCTGTTTATAGATAAAGTATTAAAGAAGATTGTTTCTCAGATGGAGTGTTAAGAAATAATAGACTTTAAGATATAAAAGGAAATAGACTTAGACTTTATGGTATAAAAATAAATAATAACTTTAAGTTATAAAAGTGATTTTTTTTTCCAATAAGAGACTAATACAGATTATGAAATCTGATATTTTTTTGAATATTGTTTATTTTTTATAACCTTTTAAAATATCCTCATTTTCAATTCCCTTTAGGTCAATGCAAATTCCTGAAGCTGAGGGAAAAACTGAAATTCTACCTCCAACAATACAAAAAATAGTGAAAGGGTACAACAAATATCTACGTCCATTTTTTGATAGTAAGTAGAACAGCTCTTTCAATAAGACTGAGTCATAACATAATGTGGTGTCTAAAATTCAGCAGTGAGAGCAAATGGTTCTTTTCTGTACTTTTTGCCTCGGATTTCTGACAGCCACTGATCTGATTATACATGTTCTGTCATATAGTAAGATAGAATTTAATAGCTTTTGTGGCCCATGGTGAAAATTGTATATTCCAAGTATTTGCAAGCTAAACTTGCAGACTGTTAGAAAACTTGACTATCATTTTATGAGTGTCTTCATGAAATAAGCTGTAATATCTTACCTATTTAAAAGCATAATTTCCTCTAATTTCCTAAATAATAACTATAAAAAGCTTTGATTAAAGATTTGAAAGCTTTATATATCAACCTGTTCATAACAGCACAGGCAAATCTTGTTACTATGCAAAGTACTATGTGCCTCAACTATAAAATTGCAAGTGAATTATTTAATAAATGATTCTTGCCTCAGGTCTTTGAAGGTCACTGAACAGATTTACTGAAAATTGTGGGAGGGAAATGAATTGAAAAGGGAAAATGAATCAAACATATTAGTTCCCTGCATCAGAGGCTGATGGTCCAGATTGGAAGACCCACAGAGTTTACTGCATCCAGGGTTATTTTACCACCCTGCAGTGCAGTCAGACACCTGAAAGCTCAATGAAAAACTCCTTCCTTATTTGAGTCAGGCTATTGCATGTGTCAGAAGCACTGAGGAGGTATGAAGTGGCATGAAGAGCTGGTCCTGGGGAAAGTGCAGAACACTGAAGAAGAAAATAGTCTGAATGTTGGGAAGAAGCTCAGCACATGTGTCTGTCAGAAAATAGACTTGTAGCATGATTGCTAGGCAATATTCTTAAGCTAGATGTTTGGAAATGTTAGAGGTATGAATGTCAAAAAAAATTTTTATATCCCTTTATATCCTGCTTAAAAAATGATTGACTAATGAGTTTCTAAGACCATACTGTTAGCTCTTGCCATCTAAATATGTGGTTCAACATGGATGCTTCATACCATGTGCTGTTTCTGAATCCATTTATAATAATTTTAAGATATACCTGTATTTTAGGTTGAAGAAAAAGGGGAAACCTATTTCATCTGTTTGTTTTTATTGTAATTATCTTAGCTGATGATAAAACTGCCATAAAATATTTAATGCTCTAAGGAGATTTTCAGCAAAATTAAACTAACTTTAATAAATAAACTAACCCTTCCTCATTGGAGATGATGCATAATGTAAAATAACTGTGTTCAGTGGCCATTAATATATTTTATTCATTACCTCATGTTTGAACTAGAGATATGTTGGCGCTACTGTGATGAGTGTGCTTGGGTAGACAACAGAGTCTCATTTCAAAATCTTATAATAGGAATTAAGACCTACTGGAAAATTTGAGTTACAAATCTCCCTTTTCTTTTCTCCATCTTTTTATTTTTCCTTAGCTGTGGTATGGCAGCAAGACTATAGTAATTTTTTGTGTGGGTATTTTGTTCAGAGGGATGCTAAGGCCTTCCTGGGTCTGCCTAGAAATCCCAGAGGAGCTCAGGTCGAGTCTGTGTCTCACACAAAGCCAGTCCTGCACCTCCAGACAGCGCCAGCATCGCTGCACATGCCCACTGCAGCTCAGGCAGGCAAACAGCCTCAGAAACCTTTGATGGATCTTTATTAGCTCTAGTGCTGAAGGAATGAGATGACACTCTGAAAAAAAGTACATTTTATTGATGCCTTCTTTAGAAGACTGACTTCTAAATGCAGGGTTGGTGGTTTTGTGAGAAATTACCTTCTTTGTAGGAATAATTAGAGTTAGGATGACCCAGGCAATGATTCTTCTGATTTTTGGACCTGTAGCTGTTCGGAATCACTTTCCCTGTTCTATAGGGAAATCTATAGGTGATTTGGAATCACTTTCTCTGTTCTATAGGAATGTGTGCTTGGGCTGGGGAGTGATATCAGCCTAGTCCTGACCCCTCCCCATTACTGGCAGGGTGGGCTACACTTTGCATGAGGCCCAGGAGAAGATATTGTTCTTCTCAGAATCAGAGCTAGCAAACCACCTAAACCCTCAGCCTAACAAACCTGTGGAATATATTTATCTGTGTGGCCCCAGCTATGCTAGCTTTGCTCCATCTAATATTTTCCTGTTTTATGAGGTGGTTTTTCACCTGCAGCTGATGTACCTTGTGTTTGTTCTTGTTAACTGGCTTTACTCAGGATAACATCAATGGCTACAGCACAGCTGTCAATGAGCTGATGAAGCCAGAGTAGCAATGAGTCACTGATACCTCTTCTGTGACTTCCCCACTCCCCTCCACTCCCCCCAAATCCTTAGTCTCTTTGGGATGATATTTCCATGCTGATAGTGAGAGACTGACCAGTTAGAGATGGATCTCAAGGTCAAACAGCTAATTAGACTTCAGTAGGCTAATGAATAAATACACATTAAAAACAAAGAGGGTATTCTGGTAGAGATCATAGGCTGCTGTAAAAGCCTGCACAGTCTGGATTGTGCAACCTATCAGTGGTAGTATACTCTGAGAAAGAAACTTGTATTTCTAGAAATACAAACAGAAAAGGATGGGTATGCGCCTGACTTACATATCCTGTTTGATGTCTTGAATGAAAGGATTTATATAAATGGGAACCTAGTATGTGTATATTGATATGCAGAAATATTTCCCCAAAATATATTGAAGCCAGCCTTTTTAAGACACTTGGCTTCCTTTTCTTTAGTTTTGGCCAAGATTCCTTTGCTTTCAAAAATATGCATATTTCTGTTTATTAGCTCAGTTAGATACACACTCATAAATACACATTAAGAAATTTGTCATAAAACTAGATAGTATTATTTGTTGGCATCTACATGCTTTAAGCTTAACTTTAGTGAGTCATAAAGGAACTCTGAAATGTAATTTTTATCAAGTGTGAAAGGGCCAGAGGTGAGCTTAAATTTTACAATAACCTCATTTAAAGTAATTACAAACTTACTTGTCCCTGAAAATTTTCTTCAGGCAGGAAATGGCAATTTTTGAAGTGATGATTGCTGCCAAGATACAATCATACTCTTGCAAAATCAGTGACACCAAACTTCTTAATGTTTAACAAAATGGGGTTTTAGTCCTGAAAAGAAAGTAAAAAAATGTTCAGAAAATGACAGTTCCTTTCTCCTGAAGCCAGAAAAACCAGAAATATTCACTAGTCAAGTAAAATATATGGCAGCTCATAAATCATCTGGACTGGTTCTTTAGCTCTGCCCTCATCTGAATGTTGCTATTAAGAATGTTTTCTTCCCTTGCCTTTAGCACTTTAATGTCTCTCTTTGAGGTGGTTCATCAAGAAAGTCTTCATAAACTAAGTAAATAAGTGCAATAAAGAATTAAAAAAACCCAAAATCCTAATCTAGAAAGGTTTTAGTCATTCTTTGTACTGGAATATGAAATGCTTGTATTCTATTTTTAGTAGATATTACTCCTCAATATAATAATATCTATCCTATCCTTACAGCTATATATGGAATACTTCAATCGAAAAGCTGGCATGAGGGATTTAAAAATCAACAGCTATTGCCCTTAAATATGCTACATTACCCTGACACTTTCTCTCAGCAATACGAGTTGATTTCCACCTGAGGTTTTCTGCTGGGACCATGTAGATCAATTTTATAACTTTATGTGCTGTGCCAAACTCTCTGAATTAATGAGCAGTTCCTACCGACTTCAGTGAGCCTTGGATCAGGTCCACAGGGTTGTTAAAGGATGCATAAAATCTTGTAAATAATTTTATACAAATAGATTTTGTTCTGTGATTGAATGTGATAATTTAAGTGTTCTAATTAAAAAGAGAGAGACTAGGAAAAGGTCACAGCTAAGTATATTTGAATATGGAAGCTGCTTTCAAGTGGTACAGAAAAGTGTCATGTTTAAATCAGTTATTCTAAATCATATTTAAAAGATTATTTTCCTTAGCTTCGTAATGACTTATACATTTCACAGACTTAAGTTTTAAATTAAAACAAATAAAATGTTTGAGTCTAACCTTCTGTCTAAGGCCTGTCATAATGGTTTTTTCCACTCAAATGTTGTTTAAGTTCTATGCATTTAATTAGATGAAGGCATTTTAGTCTTCAGAAGTGTATAAAAGAGACAGATATCAGAATGTTAACTGTGTCTAGCTTTGGTTTAGTGAGGCAAACTCTCAGAGAAAGAAATACCAAATTACTGTAATTGAAAGACTATTTACATCCCAGCCAGCCCATACCTAATCCTTTGCAGAAAAGCAAAAAGCCCAGAATATGTGAATTTCAGCATACACACGGTAATGGAGATTTTCTTTCTTTCCCAGGGAACTGAGACACTATGAGCATCTGATTGCCACCAAAACCAGCTTCCTCCATGCAGGACAGTTTGGGCTTTGGTTTTTGAGTTCTCCCCTGCCTCGAACTTCTCTGAAGGCTTAGCTCCAGGGACTCTAAATTATAAACTGTGGTTATGTTCAGATAGTAAAAAGATCAATTTATTTGAAGTTTCCTGTTGTCTTCAGAGTCCATAAACTGGGATCTTTGTTTTGCCAAAAAATATGTACAAGTAATTATAACATGCATTTTTTGACATTGGACAAGTCACCTTCCTGACTTCTCTTTGAGGAGCTGAGTAAACAGTGCCCCTTGATTTTTATGTTACAAGATTTGATATTAAGCTTCCAGATTCTTTTGTCTTTTGAAATACTCTCAACCAAATTGTGTCTGCTGTTTGCACATTTTATATAAATGCAGAAAACAAATCTTGTCACAGTCATAACAGTCTTGCCAATACAGAACAGATTGCAAGATAACTTAATTCTATGCATTACTCCCCATTGCAATAATGCTGCTGCCAAAGCATAAGATGGAAAGAGCATGTTAAAATGATTATGTGTGACAGCCTCTAAATCCTTCTCAAAGGCACTGCTTGCCAAGATGGTTTCCTATCCTGTATGTGCTGCCTGTCTTGTTTGTCCCCACATTAATTGCTTGCATTTGGCTGTATGGAAACATTGGGGTTTTGACAAATGATTTTACAAGCTGTTGTTAATATGGCCCCCACCAATTTTTGTCATGCCCACAAAATGTACCAGCAAAGCTACATCAATGTCTAAAAAGTATTGATGCAAACAAATAGGATTGAAACTGATTCATGCTATAAATGGGTCTGTCTTCTGATGCCTTCAAATCAAGACTTGAGATCTGTCATAAGGCGTCTTAACCTGTCCTCTTTCTTCATGTAACTATTTGTCAAGAAAGATGTCTTGTGGAGGGAAGTTAAATGCACTGAAAAAATCAAAGCATGATGTACCTCATTATGTAAGAATTCTGTAATACTCCAAAGCAAAGCTGGCAATCAGAGAGACAAAATGAGGTTTTTAGGAAGCTTTAATGAATTATTCTAGTGATACTTTTCCTTCTAAATCTCTGCTTACTTGCAATATTTTATTCAGTATTGCTGAAAAGATGAGACATTCTTCCAAAAAGCCATTCCTTTTGAGGCCTTTGTCAATGTCATAATTGTTTTGAGTTTTCTTAAACTAAATGAACACAGGCTCATGCTAACAGCTCAGCACTGATGGTGCTGATCCATTGCAGCTGTAGGCACACGTCACACAGTGATGCCTCATTTTGCTGCTGCAGGCTGGGATCATTGCAGCAATCCAAACTCAACCTTTAGGTATGCTATCTGCCACTCTTCTGGCTGCTTACCCATCTGGCATCACTGAATATCTATGAAGGGCATAGAGGAACAGTGTACATAAATTGCAGTAAGATTAAAACATGTGTGGCTTAGGCTGCACAGCCTCTGCTGTAACAAGGCACTCCCTCTGGCAATCCTCTGCCATGCTTTGAAGATTCCCTTCAATAATGCAGGACAGGCTGACTTCAGTTTTCTTCTGAAGATCGGTAGATTTCTTCTGATGTTGTCATTATGCATACAAGTTCTGCCAAACATATGGAAATGTAGGAACTGACTGCCTCATCTGGTTTGCTGCCCAGTTTTTGACGCTGTCAACAGGAGACCTTTCAGAGGAAGTTCAGAGTAAACCCTGGTGAATAATTATGAGCAGACTCATTCTGTTATTAGTACTTTACAATTTATGGTGTCTTACTAAAGAAACACATCCTCACATGCAAGAAAGAAATAATCATGTAACTATTAATGTTGTTCTGACTTAATTAACTGCTGGAGCAAAGCTGTTCTCAGCATCTTGTAATGTGTTAACAAAGATCCTTTCCATAACTGTTGTTTTCCTGCACAACTCCTCCCACACAGCACGTTGCTGTATCTGGGGTGATGTAATTTTCTGCTGAGTTTTTGTGGGTGCTGGGCTGGACAGGCTGGGTGCACTTGGGCAGTGAGAGCTGTTGGCTGGGGCGAGTGGGGCAGGATGGTTTTGTCCTGACTGCGCTGCCACTCCTTAGCACTTGAACCCCAAGGCAGGTCTGTGTTCAGTCAGTTTGAGCTTGGAGTGCATCTTAACCTGAGCTAGATGTCTTGTGGTGCTTGGGAGACACCCAACACTGCAACGCTGTTGTGTTACTCAGTAATATTTTGAAAAATATTTCAGCAGGAAAGAAAAAAGGGATCTACAAAGTCCTGTTTGTCTGATTCCAGAGAAATGAACCCCTGCTTAATTGCAGTAATCTTTCTGGAAAGTCAGCTTTTCCCCTCATATGTATAACAACCTAGCACTGATGATACTGAAATGCTGCTAATGGACATTTTCCCTAATCTTTATCATTTTACTAGTCAAGGTCAGGTGTTGCTCTTACTAATAAACCATGATATAATAAGGAGAGCCTGATTATTTAAAGCCATGATTCCTGCCTTATCATCTGAACACTGCACTGTGCTCTCCTAGGGATGGTCCATCATTAAGCATGTGCCTTGCTGGATGGGGGCCTCCCCAAATGATCATGTGATAGTTGGCAATAAAATGCTCTGTTACAGTCATACATGGGAATCTCTAGGAAAACAGAAAAATTTAGAGTATGGATTATAAATTATATTATTTTAAAATTCAATGGTTTTTGGAGGTCTGACATATCTTTTGAGGCTGGAAATACTGTACCTGCAATAATGTTATAGTACGCTGGCAAGCATAAGTGTTAATTTTTGCACCCCAGATAAGAGTTTTCTAGGGGCTGAACTTTTAATCTTGGAGGGAAAAAGCATAAATTTATTAATGGAGTAACAAAACATGAAAAGAATAGAAAATGTTAGGAAAATTAATCCACAAACACAAGAGGTTTATGTCCAAAAAGAAGACGGATGAGTTCTTTTACTTTATTTGAATAAAGGGAGCGGCCATGGGGAATTCCCCTAGGGTCTCTCAACTTTTTGGAGGATGCAGCCTCTTTTCTATCCCAATTTCCCTCTCTCTTTCCCCATTGGCTGACGTACATGAGAAGTGCAGACTTCCCGGAATGCCTCATACCTAGGATTCCCCTCTAATGTATAACTCTCCCTTTTAATTTCTAATTCTTATGGAATCTATGGTTTGTCCCCATTATTTCTTTCATCTTTCAATACCTAATTTCATTTATTTCTTTCATCTTTCAATACCTAATTTCATTTATCAGCCAACCTACAGTTTCTTTGTGAAGGCAAATGTCTTTTCCATTCATCAATCAGTGGAATCCTTCCCATTGTTTCTTCTATCTCTCAGTGCTAATTCCATTTACCAGCAGACTCACAGCTTGTTTGTAAAGAAACAGAAGAACAACCTGTCCATGATGTGAGAGTTTTCAGTCAATTTTGTTCCAAAGTTGACCTCCAAAGTCTTCTTTCAATATATGAACAATAGTTTCTAAACCTAATGCATGATTTAATAGTATATGTAATATTATCAGCCAGGCATGCGGCAAACCTGTCATCCCATTTTAAGTTGGAGCTTTATATTTAAACTTTCAACTGAGTCCAGAACAAAGGACTCACAGGTTTTTTCCAGGAATGACAGATGTGTAATGATTTTAGCATGTGCATTAGAAATAGAAAATATTTTGGAAAAAATAAAAATACTAATAAACATCTTACAATGACACATTTTTTCTTTAGTGTTACTCAGGGGGTGAAGTTGGACTCCATGTTCCTCTAGATGCTGTTTGGGGCCATAGAGGAGATTTCTACAAAATGTTCTGCAAGGAGCGAAGCAGGGCTTTCAGCTGTGTGCCTGAGAGATAGGGGCACCACCAGTTACAGAGATGCTACCTGAAGTATTTCTGCATTTCTCAGCACTGTGTTCTTCTCAATTGCATGGAAAGATGCGCTGATTTAATATTAATTTCCTTGTACAAGCACTCTGTTAATTATTCTACACATATCCAACCAGGAATAATGTCATGTTTCCATTAAAACTCTGCACAAATTCTGCATTTTAAAATGTGTTGCTAGTGATCTTCCTTCCAACAGCGTGAAATGCACATTCAGAAGGAAAAGGGAATCTGAGCATACTGGCATTACAATAATAACTACTTAGGAAAGGTATAATTACACTGAATAAGCCTTCAGCTTATGACAAGTTTTCCTTTATATATGTAAGTATTTAAATCACAAGTTTCCTAATAGTGGCCAAAAGCAAGATATTAAATCACAGCAATGCAATATATACCATAAATTCTTAAATGGGCAGCAAAGAAAGTCACTCAGCTATGCCATCTGCATATCAACCATGTGACATTGCCAGGTGAAACTTCTTACTTCGCCCACATCTGATGTCCCAGATGTTGCAACTGGAAGAATTCTTTCCACTGCTCTGTACCTCAGAGCAGAAGAGTGTGATGCACCATGGGGATTGTGCCTTCCACACCTCATTGTGTAACATTTCCCCCCATTTTTTCTGAGGGAAAAAATCATATAAACCAGGAAATATTTATGAAATAAAGCCTGTTTCTGAAAATTAAAATAGCTTTAGCTGAGAAGTATGACATTTTGGTTAAAAATGTGAAAATTCTTGCATAATCTGTGTTTGAGGAATATTTAAGATAGCTTCTAAACATTTAGAAAAGAAAGTGGAAAGATTTTGTAGAGAGTTCTTGTGACCACTGAATATTAAAAAATTATGAGCTACATTCTCACTTTCGCCTTTTTTTTGCAGATGGTCCTGTGTCAGTTGGAATGAGTATGGATATTGCAAGCATTGATACAATATCAGAAATAAATATGGTATTGTAGTTTTTCCAGTCTTTTTTTTGCTTGTTGATAAGCTGATGTCTTGTGCATACTGCTGGCAATATGACTTTGGGCTTGTCTCCTTGTGAAGTCAATATGGGTTAGGAAATGGAATTTTCTTTTTTACTACACACAGTGTTTGTAACACCATAATAAGCATAGAAATGCAGCTGTGAATCCCACCTCTCACAGACACAAACAGAAATCTGCTGCTGAGTATTAATCTCAATGAGAAACATGTGGTTAAGTACTTATTTTCCAGCTGAAATGTTTAAATCTTTATGCATTTCAGAAAAATAAAGATATATTCATGTGCTTTTGAAGCCATTCTCTTTCCCCTTGATTAGACACAGCTGAACTCAGACTGTTTTTCTCATCTATTGTTGCTGTCACACATTAATTTATTCCAGCTGTGTTTCATTTAATTTGTATCATTTGTTTTTGAACAAACTATGAAATGGAATGTACTTTTCTACTTAAAGATCATTGATACATAGAAAAAGAAATTAATCAGATATTAAATATGAATGTAATAATAATTAGTAATTATTAGTTACTATTTAGAAAGGGGAATTAAGGTCAGAACTTCAGATTAATTTATAATATTGATAAAAACACACCATAAAATCAACAGTTGTTTTAAAAGTGTTAAGAAATGGTGTGATCTTAATGTAGGACTGCGAGGCATATCTAAATTGAAGGGGAATTGGACAGAGTGCTGTGTTCAAGGTCTTGATAAATTTGGTACCACTGTTTTCTCTGGTAAAAGATTCCTTTTCTGTTTCACTAAGTTCTTTTGTCTATCTGAATTTCTTCAATTTTTTCCAATGTGTTCTTAAAAATTTTTTAATTTATTAGCTTATGAGAACAAAATGAGATTTGTAATCAGTTGCATAAATCATTCTAAAACTTAAGGTTTACAGAGCCAGATTATCTGCTTACAAAGCTCCCATGACTTCAGCTGATTTATAGCCCCAGACTTAGGCCATCAGCTTTTACTGTAAATAACCAAAGGAACAAAATCTACCAACCTCACATCAAGTGCCAGAAACTTTGGCAGAACAAAATTCAGTACAGCTGCTCTTGGAGGAGTGACAAGGGCATGGAGAACCACAGCCCAATAGCTGTTTCCATATAGTTCTGTAAAAGAGAATACAACACAGGCTCCCTTTGTATGATAATTTTGTTTTTTCTCTTCCAGGACTACACAGCTACCATATTTCTAAGGCAGCGATGGACTGATGAGAGACTTTGTTTTGATGGTAATAAGAGTTTGAGCTTAGATGGTCGACTTGTGGAGATGCTTTGGGTACCAGATACCTTTATAGTTGATTCAAAAAGGTCTTTTCTACATGATGTCACTGTTGAGAATCGTCTTATAAGGATATACCCTAATGGAACAGTCTTGTATGCTATAAGGTGTGTAAATACCACATATCAGCCTTTATGATTGCCTCTACTTGGGTTTTAAACTTGCCAGGTTCTGCTTAAGAAAATGGGTCTGTTTGTGAAAGTAGGGTCTTGTATTTTTATGAATATGTAATATTCTTGATCAATATGAATACATACTTAAATTTAGTAATATATTTTCTTCTCTAAATAGAACCTTTTGCTTTCATGCAGACTGAACACAGGAATTGTATGTTGCCATTCCAGTTTGCAATGAAGTCATCAAAGGGGAGAACAAGCTGTGATGATTGCCTTGCACAATTTATTGTGAATTACCCTTTGTAAAAGGTTTTGATAAATACAAAAATCTCTTAAAATATATTGCAATTAAGAAAGGAAAATGTGCACTGTAAGTGAGAAGGGAGCAAAGGGTGGCCTTTTTAGCCTGTCACTGAACTCAGATGATCTGCAGTGGTTTTCATTTGGGACTGTATTACTCCTGTACATTACATACCAGTAAATAATAGATTTTTTTATTCCTCACAATAGATATTAGGCTGAAATATTATTTCAAGAAGGATACATGGCATGTTTTATTTTTACTGATGAACAATTTTGTCCCATTAATACTTAGAAAACTTTTTTCCCCCCCAAGGATCACCACAACTGTTTCATGCAGCATGGATCTGACTAAATATCCAATGGATAAGCAGACATGTACTTTGCAACTGGAGAGCTGTAAGACACTTAATCCTTATTATTTTTATACAATAAGAAAAATATCTGTGATCTTTTTCCTGCTAGATATTACCAAAGTGGCTGGAATTTTTATATAAGGCAAGGGACATTATGTGGCCAGCCCCTGTTGAATGACAGTAGTATCTGTGTGCAAAGATGTGTGCACATATGTGTACATGACATCACTGGGGATAACATGGAAATACTGAGATCTTGCAGTGATAATTAATGATTGAGCAAAGTCCTGGGAGGTTCTCACAGGCTTGATTTTGCAGAGCATCCTGCAGTTACTGTCTTGGTCTTCAGAGGGAGTTCTGGGAGCAGGCATTTTCTAGCACAGATGAGATATTTTTTTCTTCCCTTTCAGAGTATGCAATTTTTTCCGTTGAGGTACAATTCCTTTAGGAAAGAAAAAAATCAGAATAAGGCTTATTTGTAGGGCATATAGTTAATATTTAATAAGATACTGTTTTCAGATCTTGCTCTGAGTTATTTAATTGTCTCTGTGTCAGTGCCCTGGTAAAAAATGTCATCAATTGATGGCCAAGAGTAAATATAATTTTTTTCATTTTATCAATCAATATCCTCATATTTTCTTTGAAATAGGTTCTCTAATACTTTGTAGACAAGGTTCCTTTGCAAACACACAAACATGCACTTTTGTAATGAAATGTTTGCTATTATTCATATGACAAGACTCTAGAAAATAATTTTTGCATGGGATAATGTAGAAGAATAACTTGTTCTGTAAGATGAAAAGATATATTTAAAATATGTGTCAATACATGCTCAAAATCTTTTTGGAAGGCTTTTCAGTACTTGTCAAGTTCTGTTCTGTAACTTTTCAGAAGTGTGTGTGTTCATCTCTTTTTGTTAATGACCAATTAGATTCCCATAAAGTTTCATTTTAGACAGAGACACAAAGGAAATTAACCCAAAACCTTCTTCACACAGGCATCCCTCTAGAGTAAGCAGTTTTATGACATCTGTTTAACAAACTGTGATTCGAATCGGAATTTGGATTTATCTTTATATTCCTCTGGAAGACCACATTGGTAAATCAATGTATATGGATTTAAATCAACAGCGCTACCTAATGAGTCATTTAGTATTTTCTCTAGTTCCAAAATGAAATATATATCCCACAGGAATTTACAATTTATTTGACAGGATTAAAAAAAATAAAAAGGAGAATTCCCCATGTAATTAAAACCAAGCATTTTTCAGATTGATTCCATCTGCTCTTTCAAGAGCACACAAGCATCTCCTGTCCAAGGGGAAAACCCAGTTGTGTCACAACAAATGCTCCCATTACATCAGTGTTTAGTTTTGAGGGAAATAGAAGCAACAAATACAAGAAGGAAATAGTGTGCCTTGGGCTGTGGCCTTTTTTCATCAGCAATCCTTTCTTTTGGGTAGGCTGGAAATGGGGTTTGTTTCCCCATGTGATAAGCTATGTTAATTTATAGATGAATTATGTCATCATCCTCCTAGCACATTGCTTGCCAAAACCATTACCTGGGTTTAAGAATTGTGAATGCAGACACACACACACACACCTGCACAAATATTGATGCTTATAAATAAAATGTAAAATCTGTAGCAAATATTTGAGCTGAAACAAAGAGTTAAGATTTTATTAAGTGATTATTAATAAATAAATAAAAAGAATAATAAAGACAAATATGTCATTATATTATGAAGCAATGGCTTTACATAATAAAGCATCCCCAGTGACCTTTCCAATATACTTTTCTGCTATTGCTGGTTAGTAACTTTAATTGACTTTTTCTACATGGCAAAACACATTTTGGCCAACATGCTATTGGGTTTTTTCCCCCTTATTGCAACACTTTAGAAGGTAATGTTGGCATGTGTTAGCAAACTGAGACTTGCTGCTCTGAGTCTCTGCTGGTATGGGTGCTGTGACATTTGGGAAAGGGGAGGGTTCCTGTCTTGGTTGGTGCTGCCAAGGGGGGTTTCCTGCTCTCTGCCATTGCCAGGGAACACCACCACTCATCCTTGCTGGGCTGAAGGGTTTGTCCTCCATTTCCCTCACACAGACCCCCAGTCCAAATACATATTCATGTCTTGAGCCCATCTCTGAAATTTTATTTCTTTTTGAACTTGTTTTTACCATTTATTCAGTGAAGAGCCATGTGAAGGCACTTAACTTGTGCTTGACAATCAGTGGAAATTAAAATTAGCAACAGAAAGGTAAAGAAACTAATTTGTATTAGGCATTATGAATGTTTAATCCCAAATTTACTATTCCTACACTTAACCCTGTTGACATTAGCAGATCATACTCTATCAACAATGTACAGGAATGAGATAGTCCAGGCTTGAGAAATTAAGTAGGATAAAAACTCAGTGTCACATAAAGAGAATAGAGATTACTTGTAAAAGCCAAATAACATGGGCTTAAGGATTTTGTCTCTATAAACTTTTGAAATGTTTTATAATTAGCAAAATATTAATCCGTCGAATAAAGAATAACTTTGCTCAGAGGGAGCACTGTTCTATTTAATTTTACTGACTATTGGGAAGGCTCTCTCAATAAAAATTCTTCTTAAGAGTTTTGGAATTATTATACTCAAAGAATTTTTCATAGGAAGGATCACCCAAACCTACTAATTGTTCCATTAATGAAAATAATTTGGACCAAAAGCAAAATAACCTTTGTTTCAAGATATGCTCGTTATCATTCATGTGGGCACCAAGAACTTCTCCCATGTCACGCGACTTGGAAGGCTGAATATCTTAGAAAAACAAAAAGGAATTGACTGTGGTACTCGTTCTTTGGACTTGATTTAAATGTCTGCAGTTCATTTATACTGAAAGGAAGTAAAATGAATCCATGGCTGGAATCAGGCATAAGAACTGAGCCTCTCGGTTCTGTGAACTCCTTGTTTTGACTAAGGACAATGCAATCATTTGTTTATAGAAAATGTTACTTCTATTTTACATCTCACAAATGTGGGAAATTTCCCAGCATGTGGCTTTGGGGAATTGAAAACTTGGATGCATATGTTTTTGGCTTAGTCTTTTGTTGCAAAAACGTTTTGGCTTTAATTGCTATATATGTGATAATGTGAACAGAGATTGAGGCCATGATACCTTTTCATATAACTGCCAGAGATAGTGAAAACAAAATTTACATTTAAAGAATGACTAGAGAAAGAATTTTCAGGTGAAATTGTCATTGAATAGGTCACCAGACCAGTGTTTCCTTAAAATAAAATTATGAACTCCTATTTTTCCTCATGAGCTAGCTGGAGAAATAATTTCTGTTTTATAATTGCAAGGAAAAACCCCAATAAAAATATAAAAAGGCACATTTATTTTGTTTTGTTTTAATACATCTCTTTTTTCTGTGATTCTGGAGCTTTGTTCTTTTTGCTGCATATACCCTTGTGCACTGTATTGCATTATTGTCTCACTGTAATTTACTTACAGTTGACTGAAGTCTAAAAATAATCATCAGTTCATGTGTCTGTTCCCTAAGCTGAGCTATTAACTCGCACAATATAAATCTGTCAAATACAAGAATGATTGATCTAAGTAAGCTAAAGAAAAAATATGTTCAAATGCTCCCTGTTAACATGTAAATTACATTAACATAATCTTGAATTAATCATATACACTACGTCTGTAAAGTGGCTGCCTTTTATATAAAGGGGAAAAGCTACAGAGGTATTTCAGCTGATTGTGCTGTGCATTGACAAGTGTGTGCAAAACACAGTTACCTTCTGATAGATGATTCATCCAGTTCCTAATTTCTACTTGAAGGTTAAGAGGGAACCTCCTGGGGCCCCTGAAGCATGCCATGCTGTTGAGCCTGCAGAAACATCAGCTTCTAAGCTGGTATCCTTGGCAAATATCTGAGCTCCTCAGCCTAAACCTCGTCCCAAGTGATGATTCAAGCTCAGGCTGGAGCACAGCACCAGTGAGCAGCAGCTCTGCTGCTTCCTCATCCCTTCATCTCTGTGGGAATGAGTTCCAAGGCACTGCACTGAGGAACAGCATCTTGGGATGCAACACGTGGCACATTTCACACGTAGTCAAAATGCTGGCAAGTTCAGGAATTCATAAAAGCTCTATTTTCTTAGACCCTAGTAGCTTTTGCCTTTAGAATACCAGGTGGTACTAATCTATTTTATTAGTTTGTCATTTATATTGAAATAGAAGATATAAAAAGGCCACCTCCAAAGAGTCAGCTTTTAACTTACAAGACTTTGCATGTTATTGGGAATTTTGTTGAGAACAGGCATTACAATCTGCCAAAACCCATCATTGTTTATGTCTAATTGTACTTTCAGGCACAGAAATAAGAAACAGCTGAACCATAAGTGTGCTCAACAACAATTAATTATTGTGTAAAATAAACACTATTGTTGGCTTGTGTTTCACTACAGGGGGTTATAACATCAATGATGTCATATTTTACTGGACCAGAGGAAATGATTCAGTTCGAGGTTTGGACACACTCCAGCTGGCACAGTACACAGTGGAAGACCACTTTACCTCTGTAACTGAAGCTGTGTATGAGACAGGTACAAACACCCTTGTGACACTTTCTAGGTGCAGTTTGAACTGTGGCTTTGGAAACAGCAGCATTAAGGAACTGAGCACATTGCCTTCTGTTAGGATGACAGTTTTCATGTTCTAATAATTATACCCTTGAAGCCATAAATAATTTTCAAGTTACAAGCAGAGACTGAGCTAACATAAAGACTGAGCATTTTCTTGGAGGCTATACATTATTGAAAGAATTATAAACAGGCATCTACTGCTCCTTCCATATAATGTCAGGGAGAGCTCTTGTGAAGGAAGAGAAGCATGTAATTGGGCTTTTAAATTGGAGACAGGCCAGGGACCTCAGGGTACCCAGCTCAGATCAGCCATTCTGGCCTCATAAGGCAAATCAAAAGCCTCTATTCATATGTGGAAATTCCAAGAATATGCTGGGTGCTTTCACAGCTGCAGGAATTTGAGTTTCATGGCTACTGCTTGTAGGAGCCGCTTTGTCTCTGTGGCAACCTCTGCCCAGCCTGGTGGGCAGCAGGGAGCAGAGTGCTCGACCTGAGGTGACTCTGCCCAGGGAAGGGTCAGGAGCATTTCCACAAACCTGCTCGTCTGCCAAGCCTAGGAAACTGCTGCAGAAAGTTTCCTCTAACTGCAGAACTTAACCTCAGGAAGCAGTGTGCTCTTGTTTGTTTTCCAGAGATTCTGAAAGAGACTCCAGAGAGTTCAAGACCTGCCAAACCTTTTTGTTCTTTGAGTTACTCTCAGGTCCTTCATTGCTGCTCTTTACTGCATACCCGCTGCTCAAGTCAGCCCACTCGTGCAAGGGTTTGATCTTCAAATCAAGACACACACATCCTTCAAAGCTGCAGTTTCACCAGAGGACATGTTTCTAATTCCAGATCACAGAAATATAGTTTCTCTATTCCATTGTTGGGTATTTCTGCTTTAATAACACAACACAGAGAAACTTGTGATCTAATTTTAAGTGTTAATTCAGACTAAAAAGTCAAAGTTCTTTAAGTGGATGTAAAAGTAGAAATTAAATACATACCAGCAGGCTCTAGGATCACAGAGTTTCTTGCTACTTATGTAAGTGACATCTGCTTGCCTTCCTCCTCTTTATAGCTTCTGGGTAAGCAGCATCAGGTTCAATCAATGAAGAATAATTCTTTACTGCTTTTCTGCCCAGAAGGGACTTAGTACCTGTTCACAATACAGGAAAGTGGAAGAGGAAACCTGCTCAATTCCTACCACCTTCAATCACAGAATCAGGAGTTTAGACGAAAATAATTTGTTTGTTTGCTTGGCTTTTGGTTTTGTTTGTTGTTTAACTAAAAAAGACTAAAGCCAATAGGGTTGAAAGTCATGATCAGATGAACTGTACTCTTCCTCCAGTAAATGATGCTGTCTTCCACCCTTTATGTTGGCAGGAATTATATGTACAATGTCAAAAGCCGCTTTTTGTTTTAGTTATACATTTTAAGACACATAAATTAGTTTGATTAAAATTTCTCACACCTGCTTGTTTCAGTTCTCCTGCTCAAGAAAACCATCAAGTGCTATGCAGTACTTTTAAAATTTAATCTTCTAATCCTCTTCATTTTCTATTGAGTCATTCTGAACTAGGTGCTATTTTCTAGTTTTTTTATTGAAAGCAGTGCCTACTGCAGGCCATATTAAAAGAAAAAAGCAACCAGATTATGGAGCTGTGTAATCAATTTTGAAATGAAAAATGATGCTTTGCATTTCCTCAGTGACATTAATAGTTATGAGGGTAGCTTATAAATAACAATTACATTATAAATAACAGTTATTTATAACCACTACAATTCAAAGGGCTAAAACTAAAGTTATGAGAGAGAGCTGTGTGCAGTATTTCCTAACACAGCAAAAAAAGCAATCAGGGTTTGATACTCTGTGAATTTGAACAGCCAGTACAGCTGCTGTGCAAGTGAAATACTGTACAGCAGTGCAAAACCCAAGCTCACGTACAGCCACTGACAGAGCCAAATTTAAAACGCAGTCAGCAAAATTCCTGCATAAGTAACTTCAGTAAATTTAAGAAAAGGACATTGTGGATTAATCTTGTTTGTAGAACAGCATGTATCACATAATAGCAATCACATTACTGTAATCACATAATAGTAAGTCACTTTGAATAATGCTAGCTAGATTTCTGGCTAGAGTTTGGTGTTGATTTTGTTTTGGTACAGAACAATTTCATTTTGGACATGGGTAATTCAATTGTTAGAACCATTTCCTACATGTCTTTAACTGTATCCTCGTTCTTTATACACTGATAAATTCTTGGGCTCCCAAACCATATTATCTACATCAGTGGGTGCTGGGTTTTTATTTCAGCTGTCCAGCCAACACCACCTGCATTCTCAGAGTAATAACACTAATATAAAAAGCTTGCTTTTATTGCTGGAAAAACATAAAAGCAATGAAGGACCATTACAGTGTAACTTTGTGTATAAATAATCATAGAAATAAGGCTGAAATACATTAAAAAAATAATTTAATCTATTCTCACGTCACAAGGCAAGGTCATCTATATCTGCAACCTACTTCCTGACAGATGTTTCTAGAGCAAGTCAGACATACTCCAAAGTGTCTGCTTCACAGCCTCCCTAGATGACTTTTTTCCAGGTGTTTATTACATGCATATTTTCCTCATGTCTAATCTTGATCTCCCTTGCTGCATTTCAAACCCATTATGTTGATATTGAAGACAAATGTCCTGCTATTTTTCATCTGCCTTTTCACTGTTTCAAGACTGATACATATTTTTTTAGACCAACAATTTTCCTCTTTTTTAATTAATATAAGCGCCTTCTAGATATACTGTTTTTGCTACTGTTCTCCCATTGAATTCTCATCTCTTTGCTGATATGTAGCACCCCAAAACGGGTTCCCAGTAGATATCCTCTGAGGATGGAAGGTTTTGCTTAATGTGTTCCATGGAATCTGTTCCTCTTTATCCATTTTAGGCTGATATTTGCCTTTCTTGCAGAAAATTATCATGCATTTTTGACCTTGTTCAGCTGGTGATTCCTCTTACTTCTCTGATTCCTTTTTTGCCCTGTAACCACATATTCCCTAAGCTCTGGGTGCTGGTGATTCCCATCTGACTGCAGGACTTCATACTTGTTGAATTCTATTATTTTACTTGGGTTTTAATAGTTGGTGAGATATTTTTGAACTCTAATCCTGTTCTCCAACGTGCTAACTCCTCTCCTAACACACTCATGGCATGTTATCATGTTAGGCAACAGTTTTGGGCACAGGACAGACCCTATGTGTACTTGATAAATGCTTCTATTTTCACAGCAAGCGATAGCTAATTAATCTCAATTTCCATTTTGAGCTGGAGGAAGAAGCAAAAACATAATTTAAAACTTCATGCTAATTGGCTGTTGATAACTTTTTTCCCAGCATCTTTCCTTAAGCCTTGCACTCCCTGCTCAGCCTTCCTGTCAAGTCCTTGGCAGCAGCAGGAATGAAGAGGCTCAGCTTGCTCAGGTCTAGTCTAATGCTGAGTCTCCAGCCCAGAAGGAGAGAGAGATGTCAGGCAGGCAAGGCTCTCAGTGCACGTCCTCACTTCAAAAATATCAGGTCAACAAATTGGCATAAAAATGGTATTACTTTGGCAGAACAGAAGGAAAGAAGAGACAGAAGCATAAATTAAATCTCTGCTCCTTGATGCACAAAGACAAGATATTTGCTCTGTTAAAAAGACTGCAAAGGGAGCTGGCTGCTGTTTCTGTCTGCAGTTGCTGCCAGGGTTTTGATGTCTATCTCAAATCCTGCTTTAGCCTCCTTGTGCTAGAGGTCTGTCAGCCCTTGTGTGGTTGTGCAGTGCTGGAGCTCTGTGGGCCCCAGGCCACTGGATGTTGTCAGCTTTTCAAGGGGGATGTCAGAGCAAAGCCAGTGAGGAGTTACTCTCATTTATAATTAGTGATCTGAAGTAAAAATGTATACAAACTATATACAGATTATACAAAGTTTGTATAAGAGTGTATGTTTGTCAGTCATGGTCTCCTTCTAAACAGAAACACTGCCTTGCTTCATCCTACAGGCTCATCTGCAATTTCCCAGGGTTCAGGAGATTATTTAGTTAATAATCAAGTTTTTCTAGGTTTTTCAGTGCTTTTCCTTTTGGTGTATGGTGCACTGAATAACTTCCCTTATTTCCTTTATCAGTTCTCTATTGTCTGTAATTGGTCTCCAGTTGTTACTTCTGAGAACATATTCTTTGCCATACAGGGCTCACAAAGAATCCCAGAGCTGTATTCAGTAATAATCTTACTTGGTGAGTCTTCAGTCTGCCTCACCTAAGATTCAAACAATTACCTATGCATATCTATCTGTTATCATGTTATGTTCAATTTACTTATCTGAGCTCATGGCATCCCTCTTTATAAACAAGCTTTTCCACTTGAGTTGATGTTTGCCATCATGAATTGTTTCTGAGATACTTCTGCAATATAGAACAGTTTAGAAAGAAAACAATTTTGGATAAATATATGCGCACACATGCACTACATGAAAGGGTTTGTTTCATTCTTAGGAAATCTGAATTTCAAACTCATTTTTTGTAAAGCATTTTCATGAAGATGAAACACATGTTGAGAAGCCCAGCCTGAACTTTTATTTCCTTTATCTCACCTCTGAAAAACAAGTAAGAAAAGATGTAGTTTGTAAGACCTAGACTATGAAGGACAGAAGACCGTTTTTTCTCTGAAGGGAGGGGCAAAGAAGCTGTAATAACATATTAGCAATTTATATTGGCACCCTTAGCATCCTGCAGCAGTCAGAGAATTGCATTTCAGTTGCACAACTATTTATTGTGTAAAAGGAGGAACATTCTGATTACTCAATGCTATGTTCACGGTAAATAAGCAGTAAAAGCATTTCATGCTGGAAACTATATTTTCAGTGTATAGTGAAGCCAGTAAAATCTATTTTAAGAACTTCTGTCCTCTGCCCTTAAAAGATGCAGGATGAGAAGGAAAATGATGCATTGGTAGAACTACACTGATGTGCTTGTGTGAGTTGTACATCACACATTTTAGCAGACACTCAAGGGGTTAGCATAAATAACTCATGAGAGAGAAAAATATGCTCTTTTTCCCTGGCTGCACACCCCTGTGCAGGACACCAAAGTGCTTCTTACATAAAGAGTGATGTGGAGCACTCTTTTACCGGAGTAGAGTTCATCAGAAATTCCACAGGAAGTGGTTGTGGGGAAGATGGTCCCATCCCAAAACACTTGGAGTGGAAATTAGGAACTGCTGTCAGTATTTATAGAGAATCAGTCCTTCCTTAGTTACCTCTGCTGGGACCATTCACTGGTCAGAGATGCTGCAGAAAAGATCAAAGATGCAGCATTCTGCCATCAGCTGGGAACATATGCCACAGAAAAATGGGATAATCAGAAAATGAATGCCCCAGGGTGAAAAGGAAGATTGTTTAGGTCCATGTATTTCTCAAGCAGTGCAGCAATAGTCATTGTTGATAGAGTGATCAGTGGTGAGTCTATACGAAGTGTCTGATAATCAGAACCATAAATTCAAATATAATTTTAAAAGCCAAAAGCCAAACTTCAATGGTAAATTATAAAATGACATAAACTAGTTTTTATTACTTTCAGAAAGTTCTGTCTCAGACCTAGATCTAGGCTTGCTCAGCTACTGGGAAAGAGCCTGTGCAGGTATAATTTTTATGACACTTTAACAACAGTAGTCAGCTGGATCTTTTCCTACTTTTTAGGGTACTTAGCAGTAGGGAGGGTTAGAGAGGGTACAGAGACTGTCATCTGCTGTTTGGGTTTGTTCTTCATCTATAAGTTAGAGCCACTGTCTACTTCTGTACTTCAGCTCTCTCATAAATTCTACAAAGCCAAATTACTCAGCTTAATGTTCCTTTGCTGTGGGGTCACCTCAGTAGCATACCTCATCTTGTGGTGTGTTTAGTGTGTATACAGACAGTCATTTAAGTTCAGGTTTATCTGAGAAACTGTTACACAGAGTAATTCAGTATTTTGTTAAGTGCTAAAGCTGTGCCTTTGCTGCAGTTAGATAACTGCACAGAAATTATTTCTGTCATGCTAACAAATATAAATCAGAGCAGTCTCACACTGAGGTGACATTCATCATGGACCAGAAACTTGAAAGAAATAACATTTTCATTTTAATGCAAGAATTTTGTTGTCAAGCAAGTGGCAAACTTGACAGTTTTGAGGAGTTAATTTGAGCTGTACTTAAGTTAACTCTAGTAAAGCCAAGACTAGGACTTCATGAACATGTTTCAATTTTGATTTGGCTGATGGGACCATGGTCTCAGATGTGCCAGTCAAAGGCAGTGAGACAGCATTACTCTCTCACGTGTAGCTCACGCAGCAGGAGCAGCAAATCTGTTCTTTTTAAAGATGCTAACTTTTGGTATGTGTGTGGTGGAGATGAAAAAGGGACTGCAATATTTACCTGTCTCCATTTTATGGCATTGTTCATTTCTTTAGCATGATAAGTATGCACTGAATACTTTTTCTCAACTACTGCTTCCTTCAGTTTATTACAGGAGGCGCTCTGATGAATTCTATGTATAGATTGCTTCAAAATTTCCAATATAAAAGCTCTTCTGAACTCTTTAGAGAAATGCTGATGCTATTATTATCATGTCCATGATATGTCTTTGGATTCTGGCAAGAAGAAAGTCTTAAGGTTAGAGTAATGTCTCTTTTTTTCCCCCAAAAAGCCACTTGGCTATAAGCTGTTACATCTCTGCTTCTCTTTGTTCATATTACTTCAGAAATTTCTGGCATCAGAAAAAATAGTAACACCAGAATATTCAAAGAACTTGACTAAACTTGGAAATTTCAAACTGTGGCTTTTAAATTTGATATTTTGAACCAACATCCCATGTATGCACTTGACTTTTGTACTGAGGTAAATAGAGATACAGTTGTAGGGCACTAAGAAGGAGAGGCTGTATGGCTGTACTGGGTGTTCCAGAGTTTTCCTTCTTAACAACAAGTTCTTCTAAGGCTGAACCACAGGAAATCTCAGGTGCCTGTGACGCTCTGCAGGAAGGTTGACCTGGTCTCTTCACTTCCCTTTGCTGGGCACGTGACAACACATCCTTCCCTGTGGTCAGCACAGAGGCACAACACAAACAGCTTTTGTGGAGTATCCAGTTTTCTTTCCCTAAATGTGCTTTGTGCTGTAGCCTTTTGTAGTTCAGACTCGGTGCCCTTCCACAGCACCGCTCTCATTTCAGAGCATGGATGAGTGCAGGCAGAGAAAATAAGGTCTCACAGTCATCTGTCAGTTTTTCACTCCCTGACTTTTGAGTGCTTTACTTTGGTCTGTATGCACTTAAAATCCATTTTGGTGAGCAAAATGACATTTATTGAAATCACTGTATTGGTAAAAGTCACAGCCTTGGTAGAGATACACTGGTGTAATGTCCCTCTTCTCACATAAAAACAATAATGGTGTAAAACATATTTATATCTCTTGCCTCATGGAGATAGTTTAAGTGTAATGTTTGTACCCTTTCTTTCAGTTGGACACTTGAGGATCTCAATATACTGAATTTTCAAAGAAGAACCCTAAATACAGTGTATTTTTAGCTTTGGAAAGTGCAAGATCTGCCTACCAGATAACTATTTAGTTTGGTAGGGAAGAGATGGTCAATGTGGCAGAAAACTGAAAACAATTAATGTTAGAAATCAGGCATTCATTCTTAGCAAACAGAATTATTTACTGAGAGAAATGGTAGATTTTGTGTGTCTAGATATCCTCAGACTATGTCTTCATGTCTGTGTGAAAGGTGGGCTCAATTCCAACCAAAATGATTTAGTTCAAAGCAAGGGATAATTAAGGAAATTAATGGTTTGTGATTAGGGTCAGACTACATAATCTTGCAATTCTTTCTGTTTTAAAAATCTTGTTATTTCTCTCTTGATGCAATATATACAATGCTTTTAAATATGGAAATTTATCCATCCATTTTCTCATCTGGGAGCAATAAGACATTTCTTGGCATCCCCTGCTTTCACTTCAAGCTTTTAAAGTGCTCTTCTTTGTGTCTCACAGCACACCTGAGGGATGCACAAATAGCCTGTCTGTGCCTATATTGTTCTTTAAGTGAATTCATTGTTCTGTAGTTCTGTCCTGACTCACAGCAGGCAGCACTGGAAGCAAACATTGGCGCCAGAAAATAGATTTTGTATTAAAAAAATGGAAGCCAAAGCTGTCTGACTACAGAGCATTAGTTTCTCACTGATCTTTCACTGACATGCAAATGGTGTTAAAAGGATTTTGTAAAATATTAATACCACTTAATTTGTAACCTGGAATTTCAGAACAAGAAGTCATTTCTGCCCATTTAAAAAGCAAGGTTTTGTTTTCCTGTAATGCAATGAATGGTAACAATTTCAGATTGTGCACTTCAACACAGCCAAATTTGTTCAGTTAGTGAGCTGGATAAGAAATTCAGGCTTTGCTTTTGAGTGTGCTGTCCCCTCTGTATTTGACTGTGTGATCCCAAAATTTCATCTTCTGGATATCACTCAGAACAGTGACACTGCTCAGAGCAACACACTGTAATGCAGTAGTACAAAGGAAAAATAGATTGTGAGGATGCAAAAATACTGCTTGAGTTTAAATGGAATATAAGAAGTAGGTCAGCAATTTCGGAGCAGGTACCCTCAATCCACATCTTGAGCAATAGTAAATGAAAAGAAAAATAAACTGGATATGTGAGACAGTTAAAGGTAAGAACCCATGCCACCTTCATGAAATGACAATCCTTACTACTCTAGTTCATGTAGTAGCTCATTCATTTTTATGAATAGTGACAGCTAAATCCATATGCGATTTCAAATTTCCTTGCCTTGTGTTGTATAATGAAACATTCTTTTCATGCATTGATGGATTTATTTTTTCCTTCACTAATCCTCATTTAATTTCCAGTTCAAGGTGTCTTTAATAAAACTCTGGATATGGTGATTGAATGTTACATATTTGATTGTTTCCTTCAGTTCAATTCACTGAATTTTTCAGTGCTGCATTTAATTTTTACAAGCTTGTTTGTTAAGATTTTACCTCACTGTAGTGCACCAAATTAATACAGGTTGTTATTTGAAGGATCTTTTCATGAACTGCACCTTTACAATGTTTTTTTCCCCTGCTCCTTCCACAGGACGTTACCCAAAACTTGTGTTTCACTTTGAACTCAAGAGAAACATCTTGTATTTCATATTGGAGACATATGTACCATCAATCCTTCTGGTCGTGCTCTCCTGGGTGTCGTTCTGGATAAGCCAGTCTTCGGTTCCAGCCAGAATCTGCATAGGTGAGAGGCTGATAAACCAACCCAATCCAAGGCTTGGGTCTCTAAGATGCCTTCTTTATTGCACGTGCTTGGAATCCATTTCCTGAAGTTGCAAACGCTTCTGAGTTTTATGGAATTGCATTTTGGGTTTGCCATACTCAGTACATGTTGTGGATTGCCCTCGAAGCCTTGCTATTCCTTAACTAAGAAAAATGCCTTTGACAGCTACAGGAAGGAGACTTACAGGCAGGGGAGGCTGCTGAAAGCAAAGCAAAAAACTGTCATTTTGGAAATACTTTAAACATATTCAAATACATGGCACACACAGACAATTATGGGGCTTTAGTGAGTTCTAATGATACATACTAATTAACACATGAATAACAAGAGAATTATAAGAGATTAAATATAATTAATTTCAAATAAAGGATATTCTGAAATGGAAAGAATTCAAATCAGGTTTGATCAGGCTGCAGGTGGGATGGAAAAAACACTCCTACAGAACAGGAAATAAAGAAGGATTTCACATTGAATGAGGCCAGTGGGCAACTACTGAGCAAAATGATATCTGAATATTTTAAATGGAGCTTTTGCATGGATTTCTAATAATATGTGTTAATCATAAATATACATTTCATGACACCAAAATCTCTCTCATTTTAATTTCTAGTCTTCCCAGCTTTGCTAGCATTTTCTGTTACTGTTTATAAGCACTTAAGAGTCACAAGTTAATTTTAAAGTCTTCTTCCTAAAACATGACCCATTAAATGCTGTGGCATCCTAGGAGCTTCAGGTCCAGGGAAAACTCTCCTGCAGTAGGGCCCTTGCAGTAGAAGCACTCAGTGCCATCTGTGTTATAGTAGAACATATATTTTTCCACTCCACAGGTGTCACCACAGTCCTTACGATGACAACACTGATGATGGGAGCCAGGACTTCACTCCCAAATGCTAACTGCTTTATTAAGGCAATTGATGTGTACCTTGGTATCTGCTTCAGCTTCATCTTTGGAGCACTGTTAGAGTATGCTGTGACTCATTTCTGCACTCTGCACCAACTCAGCTCAAAGGAACTTCCAAAGGTATTTTAATTGGTTGTTGTACTACAAACTGGATTTAAATTACATCTGATAAAAAGAATGAATTCTCTTAGAGCTAATGGTAAATGTATTTAAGTCAGTTTCTTTTTTAGAATTAGGACAGGGAAACATAATAATCTTGAGAAAAAGAAAAAAATATTTGTATACCTGGAGAATATTTGGAAGAGACCAAAAAAACTGAAGCACTCTTCCTTCTCTCTTTTGGTACGGGCTTTTTGGCCATTTATCAATGTTCTGGATGTCTCACAAAAATCACAGACACTTCTTATCTCCCAGGCAGTAGCATTTACTCACAGTTCAAAAATTAGGCTGGGGTTGGTGACTTGATCCTACTGCAATATGGAAAAAAGGAGTTTATCACATCCCATTTATGAAACCTGCACAAGCGTGGAACATGACTCAGTCTCCTGGCAGATGTCTTCACGTGCTGAGTGTATCAGGTCCCTGTAGCCTTCTGCTCTCACCCTCTCTTTCAACAGCTGCACCTGAAGTCAGACTGGGATCCATTATCCCTTCTGCACCATTATTAAAACAGTGCTTTTTGTGGCTCTGAAGAGTTTCTCACAACTCTGAAATACTATGAAATATACTTAAAATAAAAATGGATTAAATCAACATAGATATTTTTGAGTCTGGTTGTTGCTGAAATGAGGACAGGTTCATGAAGAATATTTGTCACATCTTCCATCTCCAGTGTATAGCAGTGCTTTCATATGCAAGGGAAAAGAAATCAGAAGGAAGCTGAAAGGTGATTGTCTTGCAGCTTTTAATTATGGAACTGAACCTAATATGCATGATAAAAAAGAAAATTTTAAGCAGCTTATGAAATTTCTGGATTAATAGAAAAAAATAAAACATAGGAAATGAGAATAACAAGAAGGAAAAAAAAAAGGCAGAACGAAATTTGGTTGAGTGCTGTAGGGATAAATGTCCAGAAGAAGAAAGATTGTTAACTGTTTAAGCCAAATTACAACTGAACATCACAAAGGCCTAAGCAAAGCTCCTCAATATACTCAAGAAACAGGATATTAAACTCAAGTGGAGGAGTTTGAAAATCTTTTGAATACTGGGCAATACATGTGTGTGGGGGGTTATGTCTTGATAATTCATCAATCAATATGAGATTTTGGCTGTTGGGATGAAGGATGGGTCCTGTAAATGCCCAAGAATATGTTAAAAGCTGTTGTTTGGTCTAGGTGTGTAGAGAAAGTACAAAATGGGCACAAAGCTGAGCCAGTACATTGGATTTTGTGAGATAATGTCTAACAGGGGATTGTCTGCAAATGGGCAAACACTCATTTTGAATGAGGATTTGAGTAGAAAGCCTATAAGTAATTTTTGTTGGCAAGGTTACATCAGTGACAATTCCCTGTAAGCATATCCATCTTGTGAAGTAAGTGGTTGTCATTTTGCTCATAGTGTAGGGAAAAAAAAAGCTACTTGGAGGTTCAGACAAGAAAGTAAAGTGTTTTAGTTCTTGGATGATTAAGCATCTTTGGATCTGTGAAGGGCACTTAGACACTGCCCTTGCTTTCACCTGCCTCTGTCAGATTCCCTTTCCTCTGGAGCAGGTGCTCAGGCTTGCAGATGGGATGGACATGGCAACTTGTAGAGTTCAAAAATGTGCATGGAAGTACGTGGAGGTAGAGCTGTAAATGAGAAAAGGAAGTTTTGTGATGAACTTAATGACCAAAAGGAATTGTCTTTCACTTCAGGCATGTTTCCTGCCTTCTGCTGGGCATCAGGAGTGAGCAAGCAGGCCAAATGCACTTCTTGCCCACACAGAAATAGGCATATAAGAAAAGGAACAGTTGTTTGGTCCTATATCAGCTTGCAACTCTGTAGAATAAGGAAAATGCTTGTCATGTCCTTTTCCTACTGTAGCCAAGGGCAAGCGCTGCTTACTGAGCAGGGTGTCATGGAGACCACACATGACTTGTATTTCTCATTTCTTGTTGTAAAAACAAAAACATCACAAGGGCAAAAGTACCAGCTAAAATCTTATGTCAGTGTCTAGCAGGTACTTAGCAATTTATGTGTGAGTATTGTCACTGTAAATGTGTTGTCCTCATTAGTGTATTCTCTTGTGGACACAGGTTAATTGGAAATCTCACATCCCAGTTTGTTATTCCCATATGTAAGCTGATAGAAAATTTGCAGTCAGAATTATGTAAATAAATTTAGGAGGTGAAATGGAAATGTCACACTCTCTCTTGTATAAGAATTAGTTGTACTCACTTGCTTCCAGCTTTGCTCTTTGAAGAAGTTGGGCACTGGCATCTCAAACCCTTCTGAAGCCCCTGAGGTCTCCAGTTTAGAACGAACTGGTGAAAGAGCTCATCATATCCATGCTCTTGTAATGTTTCACTTCATGTGAACCAGGACCCACAGAGACACCTTCAAAGCTAATGGCAAAAGCAGAGGAACCACCTGCTGCAAGGAAGGTCAAGCAGAATGAGCCATTCACATCCAGAACAGGCTGCTTAAAAGGAGAGGCTGCCTCTCCTTAGTTTCTTCTCTTTTGCACAAAGGCATTAATTGTGCCCTCTTATAAAGCACAGAAATATTCCTTGGGTTTCCTCTGTATTTTACCTAAACCTCCACCTTTAACACAGAATGGAGAACAGTTTGAAAACTGAAAATAATTTTATAAGTGTGATGTTCAGCCTCTGTGGTATTTCTGTGCAAGCCTCATGTAGTCTTTATGAGCACCACATACTCTCCAGGTGTGCAACACTCGGGGTTGTAATATTTTTAAACTTGAGCAGCTTTATTATCCAGTGACAACAACAATTTTCCTCAACTCTGTCAGCTCTAGGATGTTAGCAAACACTTAGTGTAAACAGCAGCCACAGTATCAGGTGCCATAGATGGTGCATTTTGGGTGATGTACAGCATCTTTCCTGGATGGTAGTGACTTGGTACCTAAACAGAGCCTTTCTGAGTGCCAGCTGCCATTTCCTCATTGACAGCTGGCACCCAGAAAAAAGCCTGACATTTAAAATGGGAGCCACAGCTGAACACTCACAACACAATTTCCTTTTTTGATATAACGTAAACCATCTCAGTCTTTCATTATGCTCAGTTCTCAATAACAATCTGGAAAAGTCCCTTTATAAACCCACTCCATAAGAACACGGTTTTTTATAAATTAGCACGTATGGTTCTCTTTCAGCCTAGCTCTCTCATTTCCAAGCTATGTGATGCAGCACTTTTGCTGTAAACCCCCCTCTGTTTTGCAAGAGCTCTGCCTTGTTGTGCTGCAAATAGAATCCTGCACATATGCACTGCTTTATGGTATTTTCTGCTTAACTAAGAGCTGCCCCTTGGGGAGCTGAAAGGAGTCAAGAACAGCCTAATAACACATCAGCCTCCTGGGAATTGCTCACATGCAGTTGTGAGAAAGGAAAAGTGGCACGTACACAATGTCCTTTCATGCTCTGAAATAAAACTAATCCTAAACAACTTGTAGCCAGCCCTACCTGAGAGAAAAATAGGCTCTTAAAGTGAGCAATGCCCCAAATCCTGACACTTTTGAAGTACAGATGTTGTAATGAAAAATGAAAGCAAGGAAAAAAATCAGGAGTCTTCTGTCAGGTTCCTTTATTTTATTAACTTTTGCAATGCTGAGTGCATTCATTAGGCTGTGGCTCTGATGCCTCATTTCTAGTGCTAGGCACTGCTGACAAAGGCTCCACTGCCATCCCCACTGCTCTCCTCAGCTGCC
>VWYI01048767.1:57022-157179 GCA_013399455.1 Anthoscopus minutus | reverse complement strand
TATGCTTATAACTACCTCATTTATTTGTGGGGGTGGGGGGGGGAAATGTGGTAAATAAGGACAGGCGTGCGGAAGATTTCGGGATGTGACGGAAAGCAGCAGGACCCCTTCCCCCCTCACCTGTGATATGCAATCACCCCCCATGGTATGCAACCCCTCCTAACTCCAGTAGTTTTCCACTCCTCACTAACCCTACCTGATCTCACCGTCCCCCTCTGACGTAGTGAAGCCCCCTTGACTATTTAGTTCCACGAGGTAAGGTAATAAACGCCATTTTGACCATCCACCACATTGGTGTCAGTGTGTCTGTGGACTGAGTGACCCAGGCGAGGCTGGGTCGCCGTGCTGTTCTCTGAAACCAGGTCGCCTGCCTTCTATCAGAGGACAACACCCCACAACACTCAGTATCCCTTTTGTACCTAGTGTGAAGTAGCGTTATGCCTTTCAACAGCAGGGAAATGCTCAGCCACCTCACCTAACTTCACCCTACTATTTGCTTAGTGAATAGCCCTGCCAAGAAATTAGTTGTGCCAGTCTGGTCATGCCTCAACTTGAAGTCCATGGCAGGCAGTCCAGAAACTGTGGGAGGACTTCTGGAATCTATGAGTAGCAAAGAAGCAGCAATGGCTTATGGCTCCACAAGGCAAGCACACGTCAGGCAAGCACTTACTCTGCAATCCTGGCAAATGGCTCATACAGCTCCTTGGTCTGAGACTAGGCTTTGTTAATGGACTTGCTTTTAAAAAAATTAAGTATTTCCACACACTTTGAAATACTAGGTCTCTGGATTCCATTCTTAATCCCTGTTTTAAAATACTGTGCCACTCTCCTGCAGAAGCAGACAATATAATTTCCTTTGTCATTTACTCCCACACTGTAGCAGGCATGACCAGCACAATTTCTTCTATCTATATTTACATAAGAGGCACTGCACAATTTGCTGCAGGCAAAGCGTGCATGGGATGAGAGATTCATTTTTGACACACTTTCTGTAATCATGCTATTTTTTTATGGCTTTACCTGTAAAATGCTGCTACTGAACCTCACTGTTATAGTAGCTGAACTTGGGCAATTATTGGTATCTTGCTGTCAAAGTGCTGATGCCTCTGAGGACAAGTGCAAGTGCAGAAGGTGCCACATCCCTGATGCTCATCAGTACAAGCAAAGAAGCAAAGTGAAGTCACTTTTCATGGTCTGTTAGAACAGCCTATTTTACTAGAGTGCCAGTCTACTAGCATGCAATAAGTTTCCAAGTGCCCATAACTAGTGCTCTTTACCAAATTTCTGAAGGCACCACGTGGTTAGTGGGAGACAACTTTCCAGATTTTTCTTTCTAGTTTGTTGCACATCAGATACTGCAGCATTCCTTCTTCCTTTCAGTGATTTGGTCAGCTGCTCAGCTAAGCAGCAAGTCTATTCTTTCATAAATAGTTAATCAAGCAAAATCCACTGAAGGACTATGGAAAGCAGCTCAAGAACTATGCACTGGAGTTTCAACTAGTAGATTATTTCAGAAAAAGAAAATAAGACTTACATCTGGGTGAAAAGGGGGGAAATAGATGATGCCCAAGTTCCTTCTCCTAAAGCGGCCTACAGACCACACTCTTCTATCTGCAGAAGGCCAAATCTGGCTCCAGAGCTACGAAATGACCACTTACTTGCACCTTCTAATTCTGTGAAATCTTCAATTAGTGAAATGACCACAGCAGTTTGTATGTTTAAAAAAACAATGAACTAACCTTTAAGTTAAAGCTTGCAAACCTTCTCTAAAACACTAAAAACCATACCTTCACAAAGTCCCTTTCAAAAAACAGAAAGGTTAATCACCACCTCCTTCAAAGTACCTTCTTCCTATTTTCTTCTCTAACATAACAAATTTGTATTTTATATTTGTTTACTGGCCTGAGTTTGTGCAGGCCATAATAGAGCCAAAATCAAGGAAGATTCTTTTAATCAGACCAGACATAAGGCACCTTTGAAGGAAGAGTTGTGCTGTGCTCCAATGCCTGATTGCTAGAGATTCAGCATACTCTTTAGTGCTTTTCATAGTAAGGAAGGAGACCACATTGCTGGTTTTCCTGAAGCTGAAATCAAGTCCACAGAATGAGGTAAATGTTTATTTGGCTTCATTTATAGACTGCAAAATTGCATCCATGAGAATATTGGAATTTTTCTAAAAAAAAAATAAAAAATTGAAGTTAACCTCAAACATGTTACAGAAGAGAACACATTATTTTAGTATGGGCTGTTCAGGAGCATAAACTGTAAAAGCTGTTTAAATAACACTGCTTGTATTAAATCTGAATGTTATTATAATGGCAATAGTGAATTTTTCAAGTATTACTGCGTCAAGCTGGATATAAAAACATGCTAAAGTATTTTCAGATTTAATAACATTAAGTGTATTAATATATTTCAGACCTACTATGTTTTGAAAATCGTTATTCACTATAAAGGAAGCAGGTTTTGATGTTAGGAGATTGAATTTATTTCTGGTCACTATAAATTATAGAGCTAGTGGACTAATCTCCAACCTAGATTTGTGTTGAGAAGTTTAACACTCTCACAGAGTTTGTTTCTAAAAATTTATATCCCTGAAGTAATTTGATTCTCAGTCTTCAGCAGCTATTACTTATCACTTAAGTAAAGCTATTTTCATTAAAGCTTTACTATAGACAGCCACTTTCCCTCAGATTCTTTTCAGCCAGTGCATTTGCTGTGAGGCTCATCAGAAACTATTGATGTGTATTAGGAAGTTAAGTGCATTTGAGAGAATTGCATTCCTCTGTCAATCCCAAAACCGCTCTTGGTAGATGTTATCTGTATGGTCTGTTCCTATAGGAGGCAAACTCTAAAGGCACAGAGTACCAAACCAGCCTTTCTTTTCTACCTGTTCAATTTTTTGGTCTGATGTGTCCTCCAATCCAAATCTTTTCAGTACAGCAAAATTACAAAAACATCAGCACTCAAGATAGATGAGAGCAGATATAATTTACAGTGTGGGCAAACAGTTAAGTCTTCATCTTCTGTAAAGAGAAAATGAAGTTTGGGGCACTTTCATTGGAACAATCTGCTTTGTCTTTACCTTTCTTGGGGGAAAAGTTGTAAGCAGACTAATTCAAGGGGCTTGTGATGTGATATTCAGCTTGCTCTCATCCATGGGGAGTTCCAGAACAGGCACACCTATATACAAATGCCTGGTAGGGAGATCAGCTAGAGGGTTGCTGTGTTTCCCAAGGATGCCCAGGGGAAACAGTACCAGGACTAAGTCAGAATTTGAGCTGTACATGAAACAACTGCTGGTTCAGTCCACATGACTGCCCTACCCCTTGGACAACAGGGAAAAGATCTGTGGTTTTCAGCAGGAACCACAAAATTGAGCACTCAAATTTAACTAAAGGGTATTTTTTTATTTCCCATTAAGACATTTCAAAGACATAACTGAATGTTAAAAACCCACAGAGGGGCACATACAGCAAATGTGGTGAAGTACAATGTGAATAGCCCCAGGGGTTCAAATAAAGTAGGACCATTAGCAAACTGGAGGAAAAAAACCCAGAACTCTGCTTAAGATGTTGTATTCTTCTCCATTTACACTGAAAAAGAAGTCAAATTCAACAAAATCCTTGTATCTCAAAAAATTAGACAATCAGTCCTGGCTAAAGAATTTATCAAGATGGCAACAGGACGACTATAATACAAAACGTTCACTACTACACTCTGTACACACCTGTTGTCCAAACCCTCCCCAAACCCACGTAGCAATGGTGCCCCCATTATTTGCTTGCTTGCTGGGCCTGCCTGCGGAGCAGGACGTAGATCTTCTCCTTTATCCAGTCTTTGTTGTATGGTTGGTATGTCTGAGTATCAGCACGGTAACTGCAGAGGAAACAAGAAAAAAATGCCAGCCTGCTCTGTAGTACATTTACCAGAAGAACTTCATAAACAATTAATTGTCCTCAAGTGGATGAGGAAGAAAGTGGTGTACAGAAGATAATATCAGAAGTAAGTGGGAATTGCCACTAATAAATCCACATCAAATGGATTTATCCTGCTGTCTAAAAAAACAGTTGTCCAGATCTGTCTGAGCCTGAAACAAAACTAGATGTTCCAAGCACAACTGAGTAACTGGATCAGTGTATTCATCTTTTAATTCAGGCATTTAATTACTTAAGGGATACAACAAGTAGAGAATCTTAGTATTCTAGAGTTCAGCCTGCAGAAGAATAGTTCCACTAGGAAATAATCTGATTTGCCTTAATGAGTCAAACACTTCTTCAACATTACTTCAAGGATTTATTTAAGTTTTCAAGTGTTCAACTTCTGTGTGGAATTTTTTTGAAAATTATTAAGATAAAATTTTTCCAGGAGCAAAGGCAGACTACAGATGGATGACAAAGGATTCTTGCCAGCTGGCACTGAGAGCAAGCTTACATCTAACAAGGATACTTCATAAAAAGGAAACTGAAAACAAGAACCCACAGATGCATTTTTCTTTGCTGCTCAAGGGTAGTTGATAAAAGCAGTTCACTAGCAAAGGGCAGAATGAGATTGAAAAATGAAAGCAATCTGAGTAAAGCTCTGCATAGGCTCATGCCCTCCTTTCTCAGTCATTAAAGCTGAATATTTTGCTCATGAAGATGGTATTTTCAGGGAATGATTCAAGAACTACTGAGGTCCTGGTCAGTCTTTAAATCTTGGTATACTTTTATTTCTGATCAGATAAGAAGGGCGAGATGGTCAGTGGCAGTAAGCTGAGTAAAAATCCCAGGTTAACTCACTCCAGAACAATTTATACTTACTACCTATGAAAAAACCCTAAGATGCTGTTTCTAACAAAGTCTTACTATTTTAACCCCAGCATGACTGGATCAAGGCCAAACAAAGAGCTTCAGTATATGTTCATACAGCAGTAGTTTTAGTGCAATGCAAGAAATGCAATTTTCAGGAAAAGTTACTGATTTCTACACTCCATTACGAATCCTTTTGTAATGCTACACAGCAAGAGCAGACACCAAGTACTTCAGGAATTTCTGTGAACACAAGACACACCTATTTTACCTAGTGCTGTGTGCCACCTGGTGGAAAACTATAAGCTGAAGTAGAATTTGGCATGACACTGATTTTAAAAGCCTAATTAAGAAAGGCACAAGACCATCCTAGGAAACAGTTGCTACCTCCTAAAACAAATGGCTAGTTTCAGTCTGTTACATAAACATTCATCTTGCTGTCTCCTGATCAAAACAAACTTTCGGATGCAATGCACTTCTGTAGCCTTCTACCCTACCATAAGTACTACCCTCAGCTGAAAAACAATCTGCAGCCATTCTGCCTCCTGAAGAACTGGACCAACAGCACAAAGGCAAATTCAAAGAGATTCTACTAGTAATAAAATAGCTGTATTAAACTGTTGGATTTCAGTCAGCTTCAATGTGAGTAAAATCCAAGTGGAACCACTAGTTTCTAAGCCTTCTTTAGAGGTACCTTGTATCTAATTGGATCTAGTTGATCTAATTACCTTGCAGTTAATTGGACTGGGCAACTTGCTAGCACAGCTGCAATACTGCTGCACTACAGTTACTGCTAAAACCATATAAAACAGCATTATGTTAAACTCACACAAGAGTTTAGAGGGAAGACTTTGGACTTTTCTAAGTCACTGAAATGGACTTGTACAACTGAACTTACACAAGACAGCTGAGGTCTGCCAAGTCATCAATGAAGTCAAACAACTGGCTGATATCATATGTAATAGATGGACTGTTGGGATTCATTCTCTTCAGATGCTCTTCATACATTTTACAGACTCCTACAGAGAAACAAGATTAACAATGCAATATTAAAAAACTGTATTAGCTGAAACCTTTTCAGCTCTTGATCCAAAAAGAAAAGTTTAGAGATTACCACCATAAAAACAATTGAATTTTCTAGAACTGAAATTCTTTTGTTCCTAGCGATTTGCATTGAAACATGATACTGTAAAATCAAGTAAGATGCATGGAAAGAAGAGTTTTTATTATCTAGGGGAAAAAGTTTTATTTCTGTCAAGTATGGAACTTTCCACACAGTAAACTCCAACAGATCTGGAACTCCTCCTAATAATTTTAAGGCAGCAATTGGACCATATATTCTAATTGCACAAACACCTGCGAAACAGAAGAACTCGTAAGAATGATCATTCTTGATCCAAGACTCAAGCAGGGCATTGAGGTAAGGGTGGCAGCACAAACCTGTATATACATTTAAAGCACTTTTATTTATTTAAACTAGTCCACTGATAATTCAGATACCTTTGAGAAGAATGCAGTATTAAAATGAGCACAGAGACTTTACATAGTCTATTATACTTTTGTTTGCCTCACAAAACTTCCTGCAAGATTAATGTTAAGTGAACTACAGTTTTAATATTTATTTCTACCTTCTTTCCATGCCCATTATGTATATCAAAGTTTTGCAGGGTCTTTACTCTGGCACATGTGCCATAGGACTGCAAATTATGTATCAACTGCACACAATCCTTTATTAAATATATTATTTCCAGTAGCAATCTTTGCCTTATAGTGCAAAGAAAATAATAGTGAGAATTAAGTGCTGATCCTGCAATAAAATGCATTGAAACAAGTCTGCTGCATGGACCCAGAAAGAATATTGTGTACTCTCCCAAAGTGGATGTGGTTTCATCTCGTTAAATCAAAACCAGACATTTAACAGAAAAAGGAAGTTTTAGAAACAAATAATATCTAGTTTTTATTTTGCTAGAACATTAGAAAGCTAAAAGCATGAGGATTTTTTTTTGGTGAATTATCTTTGAAAAACATGAAGACCAACTTATTAAGTTTGTGAATATTTAAAAAAATAGGATTTTAACAACAGCTTTTAACTCCCATGTCTGCATCTACCCACCTTCCATGCACTCATTCACTGATTCATAATCAGCATATGTTCTGCCTTCTGGCCTCTTGGTAGGCTGGACAAGTAGAATTGTGTGAGACTGGAAAGCAAAACAAACAAAAATACAGGTTACTTGCACACTTTGAATGATTTTTGTTTGAATTAAGTTATTTATATGACAGAAGGAGTAAAGAAGAAGCATAATAGTAAAATATTAGACTAGCAATCAAAGACACAGATATTTTCCACATAAGATTTACTATTTATATAAGCTGTGTTAATATGTTTTATTTCCAACACATCCCATCAATTCATAAGGAACTTTAAAATGTGTAAAATCACCAGTAAAGCAGCTATTGTGTTGAAAAAAAAATACCACAGAAATAGTTTCTATTTAGACAGACAAGCAAAGAAATAAAGTCAATGTATAAGAGCTGTGGCACTAGTGCATTTACTTATTTTATTCCAAATGCAAGCTGTTAGTACAATTTTAAATGACCCAACTGAAGAGCAAGGAGGGGATCCAACTTAACCACATTGTCAGTCTCACCTGAAAGATTTTAAAAGAAATGGCTATTTTGAATTATCTATTTAACTTCAAAGGAACACAAATAATACAATAAATCTGCACTTAGCACTCAAGATTATTTCTTGCAAAACAGATGTACTGGTTTTTCACACTTCAATGAGTTTACTTAAACAGTCATTATGGCACAGAAAACTGTTCCAAATGTTGGAGTCCATAAGCTTGTTCTTCTGCAGGGAAGGCTTAAATGATTGTACACTCTGTGGCTTCCATTATTTCCATAACATTTTTCACTTGGCTACAACAAGCAATTTGAGCAAAGAAGCAAGATTTTTGAAGTGTATACAATCTGTGATCTAATTAACAGGTTGCATACCACAGAAAGTTTGCAAGCATGCTGCAAATGGCCGTTTCCAGTGCTGCTGACTGGATCCAACATTTTCTGTGCTAATATATGAGGTGAGCACACAACATAGAGGCAACTGCAGGGTAAGACATTATTTGGCTTAGATTAATCAGCAGCTGACAGAAAAATCCTGACTTTGGCAACCAGTGAAGATACCCGTTCAATGCTCACGAAAGGCAGTGACAGAGAGAGAAATGGCAAATGTTAGGATTTACAAGAAAAAAAATTCTTATCCTGTAACCTACAGTGTTCTCATCCTTGGAATACAGTCTTCAGTTCCTACAATTGTCTCAACACAGCAGAAGAACAACTTCTGAGAAGTTGAGGAAAATGTTACACACAGAAAAAGAAAGCAAGACTTTCCCTAATCAGAAATGGAAAAAAGGGGAATTCCGAGCTGCACACTGTAACAACAAAAATCATACAAAGGAGAGTAGGTAATTTAGATACACTTTTGTGTATGCCCGAGGATGACTGATTTGAAGAGAATTCCTCAAGGGGAGCTGGTATCTAGCTGTTCTTAAGTGCATTGTACTTGAACAGGCATTAGCAGGGAGTCCAAATGACTGCCAAAGATTATCATAAAATAATTTTTCCAGCACTATCATTTTAATTAGATGGTCACTGAGAAGTGCTAAATCAATGTATAAATTTGGAAATTATCCAAATAATCAGATTATAGAAAAATCAGTGAGCCAGACATGTAAGCCAATTCTTTCAGAACTTCACAGCAGACATCATTTGGACTTCTCACTTTAAGCCATTTATCACTTCAGACACTATACAATATCCATTGTCAGATACTGACCCAGAAAAATATTAAAATTAATGTCATTGGATTATGTGTATTTTAGAATTAATGCTTTTCAAACATTTCTTGGGAACTTGACATTATTTTACTTTAAAGGAAAAAAAATTTGTTTGATTTGATAAAATTGCTAGTCCTGTCCTACCACGTAAGTACAAAAGTACAGTACAAGTTCATAAGCCTGAGGGAAGTCTCCTCCTACTGTTATTACCTGCCCTGTCTGTCTACGTGACAAAACCAAAAAAAGGGAAGAATGATAAGCCTTTCTGCATTAGCACCAGGTTACCTGGAGATGCCCAATATGGACTCTTATTATTATGATGCATATGTTGAATTTCTTTGTATTTTCCTTAAAAGCGCAGTTGTACTGGCTGCTTTTAAGCAGGACACAGAATTGAGACACCACATGGTTTATATGATACAAATTTCAAACTTCTAGAGAGCACTTTAGAAATTGCTCCTGTTCCTGAAAGCAGAACCCTGTAAAACTGTTTAAGGCAGTGCCAAGAGCCAAACCAGCAGGACTTAAAAGCTATGCAGCATCAGGACAAAGAGGCTTCCACCAAATGCAGTGTATTTGACAATAATGCAAGGGAAAAAAAAAAACCAAAAGAAAAAAAAAGTGCCGAAACATAAACAAATATTGTACGGGTAAGATGTGCAGTGATGCAAATACCAACCAGTAGCATACTGCACACACCTAAATGTCAGGCTAAAAAAGTGGTCTAAGGACCACCTTTCACTTTGCCCATCAGGGACAGGGCTTGTAGCTGCTCATCATGGCCGAAGCCAACTGCACTGGATCAAGTACCAGGCAGATCTGGAACTTCGCTGCAAACGACAAGCAGCTGTCCTTCCACCGCACGGCAACAACTTGCTTCAGCACATCTTAATTTATTAGATGAAAGCAACAAACCACGATAAGAGGGAGGCTTTTGAGCTTCAGCGTGCCATTCCCAGAGCCCATCAAC
The DNA here is from genome assembly GCA_013399455.1 of Anthoscopus minutus. Taxonomy (NCBI): domain Eukaryota; kingdom Metazoa; phylum Chordata; class Aves; order Passeriformes; family Paridae; genus Anthoscopus; species Anthoscopus minutus. The sequence goes on along the minus strand of VWYI01048767.1, from coordinate 147,577 downwards.
GCAAGCTCCCGCCTTTCCCTCTTCTGAGCAGAGGGGAGGAGCAGAGAAAGCAGCATGGAAAGCACAAATCAGCCATTTAAGGCCGGCTCGCTCGACGGGTGAGACTCGTGGGAACGCGCTGCGCTTCCAGCAGCGCCCTGAGACGGGGCCGAAGCTGCCGGGGGAGAAGGGCGGGAGCGTCCAGCGCGCCGCTTCTCCGAGCGCCGCCACCGCCGCCTTTGTGCCCCCGCCCCGTCCGGCCCTACCCCGCCAAAACGTGCTGCCGGCCGCGGCCTTCCCGCCCGCAGTGATCCAGGGACAGAAAGACAAGGGGAAGGGAAGGCTGCTCTGGCGGGCGCGGTGTGTGCAGAACCCGGCCGTCCCGTCCCTTCCCTTCCCGTCCCATTCTCACCATGGCGGCTCCGCTCCTTCAGCACCGGCGGGCAGAAGTGGCGCGCGGCGATCCCCCACAGNGCCATCTTCGAGTCGGGCAGCTCTCGGAGCAGGGCGGGGCGGGCGCGGCCCGTCCCGGAAGGGGAAGCGCTGAGGTGCCACTTGGTCGCTGGGCCAGCGGCCGTGGGTACGGGGTGGCAGCGTTGGTCCCGCAGGGTCCCCTCGGCCCCCTCAGCCCCGTCTGAGGCTGCTCCGCCGTGAGGAGCCGCCTGCTTGTTCGCTGTCCCCCAGCCCTTCCTCCCGCCTCCCCTGGGAGCAGCGCGGTGCGGGTGAAAATTCCCCCGCCTTCAGGTGAGGACCGGGCCCGCCTGCTGGTGGCCGAGCCACTCCCACCCCCTGGCCGCGCAGCCCCGGCTGGGGGCCGAGCCGGCCGCTGCCAGCGGGCGAGAGAGACATGGCTGAAAGCCTCTCCTGGGAGCTCGGCGTCTGCACGGGTTAAGACGTGCGGTGCGGAGAGGTGGAAAAGTTGCTATTGGATTTCACTTCAAGGCACCGGACAGAAAACGGCGAAATGGATGACTTCCCCTCCATCTGCCTGCTGTCCCTGGCCATGCTGATCGCCTGCTATGTGGCAGGAATTATACCCTTGGCAGTTAATTTTTCCGAGGTAAGACAACTCTGCCAGACTGCTCCTTGGTTGCTAAAGGAGAAACCAGAGAGATATCCTAGTAGGAGTTGGTGCTGTCGTCTTCGAATATGTCAACGCTGTTAAGCATGAAGCTTTATCTTTAAAAGCTATGAGTGTAATATTAATTTTCAGTCAAAACTGCTGTGTTCAATTATGCTTGTTTCACAGTGGCCATTCAGACTTGTCAGGTTTGAGTCGAGTCTCTGCTAGAGGTGAACCGAAGTCTCAGCACATAGTGTGAGGACGTGAATAAGCATGGCCATTCTTAGAAGCTTGTGTAAGAAATTGATGAAGTCGTGATTATCTCGTATGTACCTGTGGGCTACTCAAATGAAAGCTTTTAAAAACAATTCCAAGAATATTCTCGGAAAAACTTTGATTCACAATTTGCACAGTTGAAAATTAAACCTTAGCTTTTCTATTACTCTAAAACTTTAAGTTACTGTCCCATGTAACTCAAGGCATTCTTTTGGAAAAAAAAATCTTGGATAAATAAGGTACTGTTAAAGGAAAGGGAGGCTTTCATAGATTGGGTAAGTTCCCAAAAAGGAGCTCCTGATTAAACATATTCATGTGCTCCTAAGAAATAGTTGTTGAGGTGATGGCAGTTGTCACAGTCTGTAGATTTCTTAATATCCTCTGATACCCGAGGGGCTTTGGTCTTTCTAAATAATGGTTATGGTGTAGTGAGAGTTCAGTTCTAAGGTAGTAAGGGCACTCTTTCGAGGAGTTCCCATGTCTCTTGGAAGTAGTGCTACTTTTGGGAAGCTAGGTGCTGGAGGAGAAATGTGCCTTTGTTTTTCCATCGAGTCAGAGGGCTGCCTGCACTTGTCCTTTGGTCCCATCATTACTAGGAGGCTTCAAGAGCAGTAGATCCTGAGCAGCATGGAAGAAAAAGCTCCTTTTTGGAAAAGTACAGCCCAGCTAAATTAACTGAAACCTAGCAGTGTATTTGAACATCTTCACAGGATCGGCACAGTTCTGTTTTGTCAGTGCTTCATCTGATGCTTTGGTGGACCTTCCTGTATGTGTCTTCAGTGTTGTTGCTTCCACTGTCTTGCTCTTTAAAATTCACTTCTGCCATGAGGCCCATGGAGAGTTTTCTTGCAGATTTGCTGAAAGCATTGCCTTGTGTGTTATGTTGTCTCTTTTTAAATTTAATTTTACATTTTGTCATGTGTGTGCTTAATAATCACTGTTTGAAATTAAGGTTCTTGATCTGTCTCTGTGTTTTCTTTGTGTAGGTGAATTAGTGGTCTGCTAAACCTTTCAAGGCTTCCAGCAGCTGCATGAATACAGATCTATTGTGGATCCAAAACTGCCTAAGCAGTAATCATGTACTTAATTAGCCTTTTGTGTGTGTGGTATTTTACCATCACTATGCAATGTACAGTCAAGTTTATTGTGGTATCTTAAGCTCTCAGAAATTCTTGACTTGGTTTTACACTTGATTTAAATCTTAGATATTTTAAAAGGTTTGTTTGCAGTGCTGGTTTAAAAGAGCAAAATATCTGCACATGATGGACGAATCCTAGCTAATCCTGCAAATGTCTAATTGGTAGTTACAATTGTTTTGTTTAAAATTATTGCTTAGGGTTTTGGAACAAAGACAATTTCAAACTGAAATGACTGGATGGTCCATTCTATAGCTTGTAAAAAGTTTTGCAGATAGCCAAAGTGAGTAAAAATGCCTCTTCCCACTGGCCATTTGCAATAATTGAGTTGAGAACAAAAGTGAATGCTGTGCATAATATACCCCAGATGCTAGAGAACAATAAAATTATTCATTAGTGTTAATACATTCCTTCAGATTTTTTTTGCCGTGGAATTTATTATTTGTGTTCTGATCTCATGCTGTGTTCTGTTGTTCAAATTACATTAGGATATTCTTGATAAATAAATATATATCTATATAACTCTGGGAAAGCCAGATATGACTAAACATGAACGGTAAATACACCAACTGAACAGAGCTTTGCCATAATTCTGTGTGCAGAGGTACCCTTTCACTCTAATCCTGATTTACAGGACTCTGTTGGTCTAATTTAGGGCTGGAAACAGCACTCCAGTTCTGAGGCTACCTCTTAAACTGTAGTCTAAATGAGGGGGAGGGGGGAATTAAAATTGTAGCTTTTTGAGTGTTCTAGTGGTGTAATAGAGGCAGGAATGGGGGCCACTTCCTCCTGAAAGTTGGCGTGAGTTTTTGATAAGTTCAAGTAAGAGTTTCAATGCCATATGGACTTAAAAAAATATTGAACAGTGGAATAGTTTGATAATTTGAGATTTTTCCCATGGAGTTTTAGCCCTGCTTACTGTATTGCTCTTGTTTTTTAGCATGCAAATGTATTTACCAGAAATGGTTTGATTTCTGGATAAAGCTGTATTCCTTTTGCCTTTGTATGTAGGCTGTTCTTATTAAATTTCTGTGTTCACTGCACCTAACTATTTTGTACTGAAAAGGAAATGATGACTTACCTTGAAATGATAACTTGTTAGTGTGAGTATTCTTTTCATGGATCTTTAAAATTCACAGGTGCTCAAGTAAAGCCAAGTTTTACTATGTATTTGCAGTTGTAATAAGTCAGTATTACTTCTGACACTTTCCTCTGTGTTAATGTGTGTATGCCAAAAACACTATAGTGTTGCAGAGAAAAAGAATTGTTTTTCCTTGTATGGTTTTATATTTTTGCACAATTACTTTATGAACAGCAGATGTTGAAAATTTATCTTCTCATGTAGATTGCCACTGTATGGCAATTTGCAAGTATGATTACTGTATATGCTAGTATGCAGTGTATGTTTGTGGGAACTTTACACTTGTTTTCATCTCTTGGATATTACCATTTGAGTTTTCAATTGTTCCCTTATGGTCACATTTGGATTGCTTTCAGGAGCTGGTTGTATCTCCCTAGTGCCTCCTGCTTCTTCTGTGCAAGTGTTGCACGTTTCAGGGAGGCTGAACAATTTGTGTCTTTACAGTGCCTGAGGAAGAGTGGATGGCATAATAATGATATGCAACAAGTGGTTTCCTGTTATTGAAACGTTGACCTCTGTCTCTAGGTCCTCAGTAGTTAACATTAGTGTTTTGGTAGCACTCAGACTTCTCATTGAACGTGGAGGATGATGGCGGTTCTTCCACTGAATTCATGCTACACAGTTGTTAGGAGGATCTAAACTCCCATGGTTGCTACACATTATGTGATAGGGGTTCTTACAGAATTATGAGTAATGGCCTCTGCAAACTGTCAGATTATGTAATTGGATTTAGTATATGGCTTTGACTTTAGCCTGTCAATGTAGTCACAAGGAAGTGAACTGGTGACTTTATTGGTGAAACAGAATGTAATTAGTTTGGGAGAAAGAGATCTCCAAGCTTTTTGCCCCAAGCTAAAATATAACTGGTGAAAAATTATGTGTGTTTTTAAATTTTGTTATAGAAATTATTCCATAAATATGAATAAAACTGTTATTATTTTCTATAAAAACATTAAGTTAATGTATTGTTGTTAAAGTTTAATTGCAAATTCTCATTATTTATGTAACAAGTAACCCCGTTCCCCAACCTCTGTTAATAAGGAAGAGTAAAGAAAGCATTTTCATTCTTAAAGATGATACTTGTTTTGTACTGACTTGCAGGAGAGATTGAAGCTGGTGACTGTTCTGGGTGCTGGGCTGCTGTGTGGAACTGCCTTGGCTGTCATTGTGCCAGAAGGAGTACATGCACTTTATGAAGACATTTTGGAGGGTAAGAACTAAAACCAGGTAGCCTCGTTAGCTTAGATAGCTTAGATCGTGGTGTGTTACAATACACTGAGGCTTCTTTTTAGGGTTTTTGATGTGAGGTTGATGGAAGAGCTTCACAGCAGCATGACACAAAGCAGACATAGAAATACAAAACCATTGTAGGCATGATATTGCACAGTGAGGGATATGATCAGACTGCAGATTGATGACTCTTGCTGAGTTACCCAGTCATTTGTGGGTCTGGATACTGTACTGTTCATGGAATAACAGCCTTTTGTGACAGGTCATGTGTAGTGTCTCTTATTCTGGGAAGAGTTTAACTACCACTGGAACTTCAACGGAGATATAAGGATGCCTTTGGCAGAGAATGAAATTATGAAATTTGTCATTTAGACTGCTTCTCATTAAAGCAATTGCAGGAGGTGTTTTACAAATCTGTGTCCCTGCCCTAATAAAAATTTCCTCCAAGGCTGAAAAGCATCTTGGAATTAATATACGTAGCTTGTGGGGTACCCATGCCTGGGGGAGCAAAGATTTGGTTATTGTTAGAGAGTGAGAGGCATGGCTTTGAGTCCACCCCTCTGCCTTGGGGGAGGTATTCTATAAGCCCAGGAAAGGCAAAACTCCACCCTTCCTCTATAAATCCCCCCACCCTGGCTGTGTTTGAAGTTCTCTGCCTCTGGATTAAGCTGAGTTTCTACTAGTTTCTAGCTTAAACAAGCAGAGACCTGACTTGTATCTCATGCTGGTCACCAGACCTCTCTAGACTTGATCCTGCTGCCACAGAAACCCACATTAGCTGAAAATTATGGTTCTATGGGGCTAACTTACAGGGTAGCAGGCATTTCTTCTTGGGTGGTGATATACATCTAAATCTCTGTATTTGAGCATCCAGTTCTAGTCTGCTGTCATTGTCTTAATCACCTCATCATCTCTAATGAAGAGCTCAAAGTGAGCAGAGGTTTTGTCTTGCAGGGATGTCTGTGTGGAGCATGTCTTCTAGCCAAAAGCCTTAATGAAGCTCAATTTGAGGTTATGACATTGTTTTAAATAGCTAGGGCTCACCACCTCTGTTTGGAGTGCACTTTAAATTTTGCTTTTGGTTGGATATTTGTGCTATTAGATGACCATTGCATGTATGAGATTTTCCCAGTATGCTCAGAATCAAAACTGTAAAGGTAAATGGCAATGGCTTACTGATTTCAGGTAAAGCACTATAAAGTTGAGACTGTAGACAACCTTGCAAGCATCTGGTGTACTGTTGTTGCTAACTTGGGATTGAGAGGTAACTGTAGTCCTTTGCTTTTCCTATAGTACTGGGTTTTGTGTTTCTAAACTTTTAAATTTCATTTTAGTAATATGCCTTGATATATACTGTTTTAGCTTCCACTAAATTTGTTGTTCTGCTTAGATTTAGAATAAATAGAAGATAATACATAAAATCATCCTTTATCAAGAAGTGAAAGAAGCTCTGATTATGCTTTTATACTGTACTATAATTTGTGCATTCTGATGTTGGATTTGTCTAATGAGCTGTAGTTGTGGGTTTGCTCTCCATTCAATTTTAATTCTGAGTAGACTGATTTTTTTCTTGTAATGGTACAGCTAGCAATGAATACAATTACTGTGAACATTTGTGGGGCATACTGTTCATGTATGACTCAACAGCTTGCTGTGTTGAGCTGTATGGGCTGTAACTTTGTTTAGTATATGGCAAAAAAAGACACTTCACAGTATAGCAGTAGTAATAGCAGAAGTATTACCTAGGAAAAAAATTTGTGAATGGCTTCAGACTCAATGTCTTAACTCACAGTATTGTGTCTAACAACAGTGTATCTGAATTTTTTTATATTTATTACAAAGGGGCAGAATTAAAGGGTATTACAGATTTAACTACAAAAATTATTTCTGATATTTTTCTTAGAAAAGTAGGATATTCAAAATTAAACTTAGGACTATGAGAACAGTTTTCTCTTTTTCAAATTTACCTCTTTACATAATTAAACCTAGAACTAAGGGGAACATTGAGGTATATTCATATAAGTGGGAAAATCTTTGTTTTCCTTCTTTCAGGTGTAGCTTAAGTCTGACTGCTTGCTTGCTAGCAAGCATTTTAGTGCTTTCCCTTGATATGGAAGTAATTTACTATTACTTTTGTATTTACCCACAGGCCATGGAATAAATAACCAATTTCCAATAAATAATGAAAAACAAATATTTTTGGCCTTATAGGCTGAGAGCAAATAGCATATCGTGACTTGGATTATTCTTTGATCATAAAGCTATGTATCTGTGTAGTGAAACCTTGGTTTGGGTACTACCAGCAAATAAAATGCCTTTACTGACTTTAGTCCTTTGTTTTAACTGCTGAAACAGTGTAACTACTGTCAGAAAGATTGTCCTGAGTTACACCGTTTTATGGCTTGAAATGATCTGAAACAAATTCAATCTCATAATATAGATGGCAAAAATCTTGTGTGGTCCAAAATAATTTTATTGACCACTCTTGTTCAGCAAAGATATGTTTGAAATCTTTGCTACCAAGCTTATTCTGATGTGCTTTGTCTGTAGTATTGGCGTTGTGACATTTTGTACCATGGGATGAGCATACACTTGTCTCATCCAAGAGGATGTATGAATATTCCAGAAAGACAGTGACTTGCTAGACTAAGTCAGGGTCTTGATATATGTTTATAAAGCTTCAGAAGAGTAGTTGCCATCCGAAAGACCTTCTAAAAATGAAAAAAAAAAAAAACATGGACAAGCTTTAATAGCTTGTGTAGGGAAAGAAAATCACAGATCATTCATCCCCAGGGCTTGGACTTTGGGTTTCTGGGATGGTACTGACATTTGTAGGTCAGTGTGCTCAACTATTGTTGTTGAGGGTGTCAATGGAGTGTATGAATACTAACTCATATCTCAGCATCAGTTAATCTTCTTAAAAATTATATTAAATCTGTTAGTGGATGGAACCTATTTTATCTCCTCATCCTGTATTTTCTCATTTATATGAAGATAATGAAGTAACTGTTTGACAGTATCTCTGAATATTGACAAAACTGACAATTTTTCAGTTAAAAAAGGAATTATACAGCAATTTTTGTGAACTAATTTGCATTTAAAATGCAGCCTGGCTCATAACATATTAATGCTTTCTTTGCTTTTCCATGCTGAAGATGTATGAGGAGAAACCAACCAAGCTTTGCTAAAAACATTGTCTAAGAAAGACCTTAAACAAGGACTTCTGGGAATTGCCCAGGAAAGTGTGAGGAAGGCTTTTGGCAGAGGAGGAAAGAAGTGACTATGTCATCTCCTGATCTGTTTCCTTGCCTGTCACAGGGAAGCATCACCCAGCCAGTGAGATGCAGCACGTGATGGAGTCTGAGAAGGTAGCCAAAAGCCCAGCAGTACATGAGCATGGCCACGACCATTCCAGGTTGCACGCCTACATTGGTGTGTCCCTTGTCCTCGGCTTTGTCTTCATGCTGTTGGTGGATCAGATAGGCAGCTCTCATGTGCACTCTACAGATGGTAAGTAAATATTCACTTCAATTAGACTTGCTAATTAGTCTTAATTAACAAGTTGCATTTTTTTTAATGCTACTAGGATATAATTTGTCCAGTCATGTCCAGAGTTTCAGAAGGTACTTTAAAAACATAAACCAAGGTCCATGCGAAAAGTTTATGCTAGAAATCTATCTCAAAATTCACCATAATTTGAGAGCTTGCCTCAATAACATGTATGGGCATGTATGGTGTGGGGGTGAAGAGTGACTTGACACTTGAGGTATTATCTGGTTTACTGTATCATCCATAGGGAATTTCTTTGTCTTTTCAAAAAAACTTCAGGTTAGTCTTATATTAGTTTCTTTTTCCTACTTAACTGTCATATATATGAGTAAAATTTGCAGAGAACAGTGAGTTATCTTAAGTAAGATGGCAGAAAGGACTAGATGTAAGCTCTGCTACTTTAACTGCATAGCTGGACCTCCCACACTAGTCTAGAGCCTCACACACTTCAAAATACTTTTTGCTTTGTGTAAAGATTTGTCAGCTTCTTGCAAGACTCTAAAAAGGCCTACAGTTGCCCTTTATTTCCTGCCTGTAACTTCATGCTCAGAGTGTAGCTTGAAATGCACCAGAGGTGTTCTATTGTTTGAAAAGGTGTTTTATTGCCTTTGGCTGCTCATTTTCTCCCACACAATGTCCTCTGATGCTGGAATTTGACCCTGGAAAAATAAGGAATTGATCTTAAAGGAGAAGTAAAATACACACAAAGGCAGGGGTATATGTTTTGGCTGGATTCTTGTCAGTTCACAGTGCAGCTTGTTTGTATGGGGTTACTGTGGAGGGCTAGATGAAAGGCCAGTGCAGGGGCTGTGTCACCTGTGTACTCTTGAAGAATTTAAATGGAGCCACAGCCATGGGTAGCTGATGCTCAGCTGTTCTAAAGAAACACTGGCAATGAGGATGTCAGGGAGATGCAGGTGAGCAACTTCCAGAAGGATCCTTGGTTTGTATAGGTTATGACTCTTTTCCGTGTCTCTGGTCACAGCAAATACCAGGAGAAGACTGTCATCTGTGTTAGAGATACACACTGTAAAACAGAATATTAAGTGAAGTTTTATCTAGCCTCTACCTGTCACAGGAAATGTAGCAGTGTGTTTGTAATGTTTTTTAAAGCAATTGATGAAAAACACTTTTCTTTTGAACCAGTGTCTTGTAGTTTATTATCAAGCAAGTGACTAGATGTTTGTTACTTTGTCTAAGCTAGAAAAATTCAGTTGGCCAGAATGAAGGTGTGAAGTCAAGTGTGATTCTTTGTGTTTAGTAATGATCAATTCAAAACAGTTGTAAAGAAAACATTTTTTGATGTTTGACAAGAGTATACCATTGCTGTCATGCAAGTGCAGCTTATGCAATGAATTACTCAAATGATTTCCCTTCATTCCGAAGATCAAAGAGAATGTATTAGTTTAGTTCCGACTCATTAGGAAACTACATGTGTGCCTGGGAATGAGGAGAGACTGAGGGGAAGGGAGCAGGAAGGAGGAAAGAAAAGGACTGGAATTTTTGTTTTGGCATCACTGCAGAGTTAGTGACATAGTGTAAGTGTGCTTGCAGTTGTTTTACAGACCACCTGGGTAATTCCGTCACAGCTATTCAAACTATCTGAAATTAAACAGTTGAATAATAAGGTCTTTCTACACTTGTGTAGGGCTTAGCCACCCTGCAGTGATTCTTTGTAACACTTTCACCACTGATTGTATAGTGGTGGATATTGATGCTGCCCTGTTGTGCTGTGTAAGGAGCTAACCTGCAAATGTCCAGCAATTCTACTCAAAACACTGAATCTCAAAAAGCCCTGGCTGCTTTTCTCTCCTTTGTGGTATATGATGTCTAAAGGGAAATCTTTGCAACTGGTGCTGTTGCAAGTAGACTTTATTGTTTGCTAGGAACTGACAGGGAATCATTGCAACAAAAACTGACCCAGACTGTCACCTGAAGGAAGCTACGAACACTGAGCTGTGTGGGGAAGAAACATCCTGACTCCTGAAGCTGCTCTGGATTCTTGGGATCCAGAAATAGCTTTTCTTTTTCTTGGTGGCACAGACCTTTAACATTTCCTTTCAGGAGGTTAAGAAAAATATTATCTTCTGCGTATGAGAGAGATCCTGCAAATCGCGAAGAATTGTCTATGGGTCTGTCATTTGTTGGCAGAACTTCAGGTGATTTGAAGGTGTTAAGTGTCAAACTATTTTACAGTGAATCTGGTGCAGAAATACAGAAGCTGGTAGTTTTGAATACAACTGCCTAAGCAGCTGGGGGAGATATATACAGTGATACTCAACATTTTTTTCCAGCATAATTTATTCATTTGATTTCTTTATTGTTACTTTTCTCGTGACTGTTTCAGATCCAGAAGCTGCAAGATCAGGTAACTCCAAAATCACCACAACACTGGGACTAGTAGTTCATGCTGCAGGTAATGTGGGACCTATTATTAGTGCTTGACAAGTATATTCATTGCTGTGTGGGTCATCTGTAGGTGCAATGCAGACATTTGGGTTTTGCTTTTGGAGGTGGCTTTTTATAAAAAAAAAAAGGAAAAAAAAAGCCAGGGAGAACTAAGGATTTTTCCCAGAATTAACTGGGAGTTCAGGTGGTTCATGGAGTTTTATTTGGGTACAGAATTTCTTCTTTTACTTTTTACTACTTTACTCCTTGTTTTTCCCATCAGAAAGGGTTGTGTGATGCTTAATCTGCCTCTTCAATTCCTTTTCTGACTCCTTTTAACTGCTAAATTTCATTAGACGCTTACACATTTGATAAGTTATATGAAACACTTTTGGGTTTGCTTGTTGATTGATGGGTTTTTTAAAAATTACTAGTTTAAAGAATAGTACCTTGTAGGGGAAAAAAAGATGGAGCACAAAGACTTGGCTGAAACACATTTAGGCTGACTTGCAAGGACTGTCTGTTAGGTGTGTGTTACGGTCAAGCCATGATCTCGTTATGATTCTTCACTATATATGTGTAGTATATATATGGTGCTTTTTCATGTTCTGCTGAAGGTTGTTGTCTAGATAAGTCAGAAGGTGTTGATCAAAAAGATACTTCTTCACTAAACAGTATTTATATATTAAGGAGTAGCATTGTATCCATTTTAAATTTAATTTAGACAGTATATTTATTGTAAGTGATAAAAGATTTACAATAGAATTTATATTTGAAAAATCATTTAAAGGGTAATTAAAATTCTTGCAATACTTGATATATAAAACAGATCTTTTAATTTAGAGAGGAAGTATCTCCTAGTATAGAAGAATAAAACAACTGTACTTGTTACTTGTTCTAATTTGAAGGAATATATCAGTATAAAGTAGATTCCCATTATGGTTTTTATGGTCTTGGGAAATATGAGATGGCTCTTGTTGAGGGCTTTCTGATATTCTGAAATGTTATGGCTTAACAAACAAAGGCAAATGTTGAGTTGCTATTGTTAATGCCAATTTTCAGTAATAGAGCTTCTTAAATCAATATGTTTTCTACTGTCAGCCTTTGAGGGGGTGGGGAAGCTCAAGTAGAAGAATAATGCATGAATCTGCACTCCTTTTTCAGCTGATGGTGTTGCATTGGGTGCAGCAGCTTCTACTTCTCAGACTAGTGTCCAGTTGATAGTGTTTGTTGCGATTATGTTGCACAAGGTGAGTTATCATCAAAACAATCTTATTGTTCTTCAAAAGACTGTTAACACTCGCAGGACTTGCTAAAGATCTACAGGTTCATTAGTGATGTCACACAGAAGTGTTTAATGCCATTGAAATGAAGAGGTTAGTACAGTCTCGAGGACCAAAAAGCACAGGTATGAGGTATGACAGAAGAGCGCATGATTGATGTTAAGTTTGACTGGGATGCAGGTGAGAGAGAATTGTGACTGCCTACTGCCAACCTTGGTTCCAGAGGCTGGGAAAAGTCTCCCAAAAGCAGAGAGAGGAGATTAGCTCATAATAACTCAAGATATTTGTCAGCTTCACACTGACTTCTGAAGCTAGTGTGGTAGTGTTTATTTAACAAACAAAAAAAATCTAGGTTATTATTGCTGTAAGAGACATATTCAGAGAAGCTCTAAAGGGTGAGGCACAGAAGTATATACTAGTGCATTCAAGAAGGAAAAACAGTTTTATGCTGATTACAACAGTTTTGGTTCTGTGATGTTCATCAGAAAATGGGGGAGGATATTTGTTGTGAAGGGTTTTAGTGCTTAAAGGGTTAATCTTTTGAAACCACAGAATATCAGAGTACTAAATTACAACTTCTGGTTACCCCTGTTGTAGTAGCTTCAACATCACCCATATGCCATTTTTGTAGGAAAACAAATGTTTTGCTGATGGTAACAAGCAAGCAGTGGCTCTTGAAGATGGGGAGATCTTTGCTGAATACATGTGTGAATGTGAATCTATTGGCTATGTAGGCTCTAAACATACCTGTGAAGGTGCCTTATGGTAGCATGTGCATGGATTACAGTGGTTAATTAATCAGAAACCATACATAATTACATGTTTAAAATGTTAGAAATGCATCTCTTTATGCCTTTGTGCATCTGTGCAAAGATAATAATTATGTCTTTGTGATGTTCATACAAGTAATTGTGGTTTGCATAACTCTCTTTGAGGGTGGCAATATCACTGTCTCATCTTGGAGCTTAACTTAGAGCTATTGCCAGGTGAAACTTGCTTTTGTTATTCTTAATGTTTTTAACTGACTTCTGAAATGGTACAATTTTAGAGGAGAAAAATTTCTCCTATGAATATTTGGTATTAGAACAGAAACTTATTTCTTCTCTGGTGTCTTTTTTCTATTCTTCTGATCCTGACTGATTCTTTTGTCTTTCTCATCTTTTTTCACTCACAATTTCTTTCCATGTTATTAAAAAAGATTCTGTGTATAAAAATGCTTAAGGTATTTTAGTTTTATGTCTTACCTCAGAAATGTCAGGGTGGATTGCTATTGTCTTTGTACAAGCAAAGATATAGTAAATTCTGTGAGTAGAGGGACGTCTATGCCTTTTGGGTAAGAAACTGGATGCCCGCAGAGGGAGAAGGAAGTATTTGTTTGCTTCCTGGTGAGAACAGGAATGAACTAATCAAAAGATCTCATAAGTCTTTGTTAACATGGAGACTGACTGTTACCTGTCTTTTGGCAATTGTTTCCCTGTCCATGTTAATTGTAGAATTTTTCTACTGCAGATGAAGAAACTGTCTATCTAAGCATGTGTGACGGTAACAGGATGAAAAATGAAATGACCTAAGTTAATGGAGTCTTAAGGATTATAGCAATGACTGTAGTCAGAATGAATATTTTAGTATTTATAATGACTACACAAGTGCATGTTTTCTGATAGCCAGAGTATGAGTTTCCATTAGGTTTGGTTATTAAGGTAGGGCAGTCTGCAGAATGCTCTTGATTTGGGTTAGCTGCAGCATGCTAGTGTCTGCCCTGAATGTCTTTCCATTTAGTTCATGTCAGTGTAGTAAGTCATATTTCAAACTTTTCTCATTTTTCAGGGGGTTTTAGAAGGTATTCTCTTAGCAGTGAATATTGTTTTTTGCAGGCACCAGCTGCCTTTGGCCTGGTTTCCTTCCTGATGCATGCTGGGCTAGAACGGAATCGAATCAGAAAACACTTGCTGGTCTTTGCATTAGCAGCACCTGTTATGTCGATGGTGACATACTTAGGGCTAAGCAAGGTAGGTCCATGGTTTTGTTCTGCTCAAAATCTAGCTTAGTGACAAATTTTGGGGACAGGACTGTGATAGAAGTTTCATATTACATAATTCCCAACTACTTGAAAAATTCAGCAGAATGAAGATACAAGAAAAGTTTATGAAAAGGTAACAATATGGATGCACAAAACAGATAGTAATCCATGCATTTCCATCAGAATCAGTGGCATAACTCCTTTATAGAATTTGGTATAGTTTTTTTTTAAAGTCTGATTTCTGTCTCTTATCCTTTCTGCTGCTCCCTGCTGAGAACAATTTATTCCTACAGGAGGTTTTATGTGATGCCTATTTAAATAAATAATTGTCAGCATTGTTGTATGCGTTCTTCTTTTAATATGCAGGTAGGAAATAATCTCCTCTAGCCTCCCCCACCATCTCAGAAGTGGTCCTCTGTATTCAAAGTCTGAAATCAAAATTGAATCCTCAGCTAGAACAGTCTTTTTGCTTTACATTTTAAAGTGTCACAGTGTTTTGCATCTGTACAGAAAATGGTCTGTGAAATGGGACACTGCACATGGGTTTATCATCTCTGTCCAAATTAAATGTTTCTGCTTCTCATAGTGTATCCTGGGATGCTTCTGTATTTCTCAACTGTGGTGTGGCCTGCTAGTGAATTGCTGTGAAGCCATGTGGTAAAGGATATAACCTTTGATCTCACAAAACTCAAGACATGAGGGGCTAGATTAAATAAATAATCTGAGCTAATACTTTACTTCCTGGATAGGATTTATATTTGATACTACAATACAAAAGACAGCTGAAAAAAAGTTGAGTCTGTAAATAGGAAAGAGAATTCTCTTTAAGCACTCTATTGAAGTGTCCTCATCAAGCATTACCCTTCAGCAAGAACAGATAATTGATAAGGCATCAGGGCTGTCACAGTGGTTTTGTAGTTCCAGATGATGTATCTTTCTCTTTGGAAAAATGACCTGAGAGTAAACACAAGAACTAAGATTACACCTGAGTTGGAGAGCATTGATGAAGCATTTGAATTATATATGAGTGGGTTTGTATTTTATTGCATTTACTGATCTGTAGCATATCTTAATCCTATTATGAAGGTGAAGAGGTGCTCTGTTTTGATGCAGAAGACACATATCTTCATGAATTTTGCATGGAAGTTCTGGAAAAGTTTTGGGTGTTTTCTACTACATACTAATGAAATATTTAATGAATGATGTTTTGGAACTTGGTTCCGAAGAGCATTGGAGCAGATACTTAAAGGATATCATCTTATTTGAATCCCTTGTTTAGAAAAAGGGAGGAAAAAAGTCAATCTTGTGCATCATCCATAAAATTTGTGACTTTGCAATATGAATTTTTTTTTTTTTCAAAACCTGTCTGATATGTTGGCTGTGAGCTGATGAAACAGGATGCTTCAGCAGACTGTGACTTTTTTCCTTTTCTGAGCGTTCTTTTGTAAGGGCTTTTTCTTTTTTAAGTCCAAAGTGAAGTAACTAGCTGGAGGGATGTCTTTCTGCTTCCCCAAAACTTCAGGGTGCCAATTACTACATGTAAGTTGCAAGACACAAAAAATCACACTAAACCATTGTCATTGTGTGAGAGGACTTGATAGAAATCCTACTGTCCCTGGATACTGAGATTAATTTTTTTATTACTGATTGAAGAACTTCTGCTTATTGTCACTTTTTTTGCTCTTTGTGTTTCAGAGCAGCAAAGAGGCCCTTTCAGAAGTCAATGCCACTGGAGTCGCTATGCTGTTTTCTGCTGGGACTTTCCTTTATGTTGCCACAGTTCATGTTCTCCCAGAAGTAGGAGGAATTGCTCATAGCCACAAACCTGAATCAACTGGAGGAAAAGGACTCAGTCGTCTGGAGGTGGCAGCCCTAGTATTAGGATGCCTTATTCCTCTAGTTCTGTCCATTGGACACCATCACTAAACGCTCAAATTTCACTGTTCTCCTCAATAAGACATGAGCAGTAAATACCTGCTGCTCCCTTTATCATTCTCTTACCCATCATTCATCCCATCCACTTTATGGAGTTCAGAGGGAATCTTGATTGCAAAATAAGGAATACTGGGAAAGTTTTTAGTGTAGCAAAATGTACTTTGGCAGCCGGACGCAAATTCTATGTGACTTTCTTTTCTGAAGACATTTGCTATTTTAATTGTTGCTTCTGGCCCTATTCTCAGGGAAGATGGAACTTAAAGTTTAAGAAAGGTGAGCAGGGAAGAACATAGTGACTCATCATGGAATTGCAATCACCAAAGTATCCTGAAGTTCAGCTTTCACAGCTGAGAGCAAAACCCGAGGATGGCCGCATTGTGAGAGGTTGAAGTCTTACTAATGAAGAAGGGGCTCTCCCCCACCGGTTCTACGTTGTCCTGGCTTTGCGACTGGCCCCTGTGATGCTTGTCACTAATTGTACTGCAGGAATGGGCTACACTGGGAGCTCTGCATAACACTGCTCTTGTCACAGATGTGTCACTTGATAGGAAAGAAATTATGTAGACGGTATGTAGGATTAGAGAAAAAAATCAGCTGGTTAAGACAGTGCAAATAAGTTTTGCAGTGTATTCCATTGTTTAAGACAAAGGATAGAAGCAAGGAGAATAGTGCTTTGATTGTTTATTCAATTGTTAATAAATTCTAAAATGGGCCTGTTTCTTGGGAGATAATCTTCTGCCAAGTCAGTCAAGTGTTAGGCACCAAAAATGTTAGCAGGAATTATATATTGGCTACTGTGGCTATACACTACTGCTTCTGTTGAGTGATACCCATAGTGCCCTTTGAAATAGAGCTATTCTGGGCTCTGGGTAGTAGAAATCTGATGGAGACAGCTGTTGAGGGACCAGAGAATTTTACTAGCTCACTTTCAAAAAACTGAACTACTGAAATCAGTGGGGTGCTATGTGGGTTTTTCACTAAATAAAGGTATTACAGCTAACGAAACAAGATGTTTAGTTAAATATTTATGCTACAGATAGAATACAAAGTGTTTCTAAAGCAGTTCTGAGCAAAAAAAACCTCAAACTCACAAACAGAAAACCAAACAGGTGGGTTCTCAGTTGGACATGTTAGACATTTTGCTTTTCTTTTGGGAATTGTTCATTTGCCTCTTACTGATAAGCATTAGTTTTGGTGAAGTGAGGACTTTCTTCCAGTTGCTGATGTCTCTCACTGCAGAGGAGTGGTAAAAGATCCTTCCATTTTCAAGGCACAGCTTTGTCTTACCAGTCACCATTTCCCTTATGCAAAACATGTTATACTCTAATGTGTATTGAAAAGTCAGGAGTGCTTGACATGCACAGAATGAGCATAAAATTATTTCTTTAGGGGAAAACTTTTTAAGTTTTTAAACTTTTAAGCTACTTTGTCTGCACTTTTTGAAGGTAACATTGCCAAATATATTTTTCTTTTTTCATTTCAGTTTTTAAATGAATTTTGAAGAAATATCTTCTTAACTGAAGTGCTTCTTGTTTCCATATGAATGAGTGTGACTGTTTATCATGCCATTTATTTCTTAAACTGCAGAGCCCATTGTGCCTCATAACTTCTTTACCTTTTTCTTATTGTCCTGTTTGTCTGTTAGTTCAGAGAGTAATGGGTATGGCCTGGCTCTTGGACTAGTGATGGCTTTGTTGACTGTAACAATACTGATGTATCCCGGGATTGAACCTAGTATTGATTCCCAGGAGTGCTTGTTCATGTCTGTGTTTTACTATGTAAGATCAATGCAAAATTATTAGAAGTCATATTTTCTCATAAGACAGTATTTTCAGATAGAATTAGTGCTTCAGGCCTGAAAAAGCATTTAAAAAAAAATATTAGACCTTCAATATTGTGTTCTGGAAAGCTGCTGCAAAATTAGTGATGTGAATGGGATCCTCTTCTGTGTGTTTTTCAGGTGGTTTTTTTTGTCTGTTTTGGTTTTGGGATTTTTGCAACATACATAATGCAACTGGTAAGTTACTGGTTTAAAAAGTTCAGCAGGACAGGTTCCCAACACACGCCAATTATACACAGGGATATTTACTCCAGATTTCCCCTTAATTGCCTTCTTCTGTGATAATCTCACTGTTTTACCGTATTTAATGTTTCCACATAACCATTTCCAAAAGCTAGAGGGTTTGCAAGAGCAGGAGATAGCTTAGTGCAGCACTAGGTGCTTGCATTTCATGAAGCAGTAAGTTTATATTCTTTGGCCTCTGTCCTGTCACTTGCATGTGCTTGGGTGTGTCACACCCCACCCCGGGAGGTGACACCCTGACTGCATTGCCCTTCAGCCTCACTTGGTGTATAACACTAGCAGTGGTTGCCACAGGTAAGGTCCCTTTTATGCCTTTTGTTCGGGCTGAAGCACATGGATAGTACCTTGTTACACGGATCAGGATCGTTGTGTATTGGCGAGGATGTGGCAGCCAGGCTTTTCACTGCTGACACAACCTCTGGCATATTAATCACAGGTGCTGCTGCTGAGAGGTCTTGTCATCTTCGCATTTTCCTGCCCTTCACATCCTGTTTCCAGTTTCTGGGGAAGCAATCAGAAATAGTAATACTCAGTTTAATGACTCATGAAGTGTAGAGGCCAAGTTTTATAGCAGCAGGTGAGGGAATCTGAATGAAAACATTGGCAACTTAAAGTTGGCACAAAAATTCTAAAAGCATACTTTTTATTTTGGCATTTGGTTAAGTGACAGAAGACTTCAGTGACTTTTTATTTTTTCTTCTACCCATTTAGAAGCAGCAACAGCATTGTGTTTCGGCTGCCTGTTATCTGTTGAATTATTATTTTCAATTCTGTAACTGAAACTGCAGTGAGTAAAGAAGCTTTTGGTTATGTTGATACGGAGAATGTAAAATTTTATATTGTCAAACCTTTCCAAATTTTTAGTACCAAACGGAGGATTGTTTTCTTGAAGCAGAGTATTTTAATGATTTAAATTAAATGGTCCATTTTATTATAGCACTTTCTTTCTACCTATCTCATCTGTCACAGTAAATCCAAGCATTGCGTGTAGTCACGGCCATCTGGTATCATTTTCTACTCCCCAGGAGGCCTTGGTGCAAACAAATTCCTCTTATTCTCTCTGTAATAGCCTCTCTGCCTGTTTTTCTCTTATGTGAGGTAGGTGGCAGTAGGTCTAGCAGGCAAATGCATAAACCAAGTGCCAGCCATGCCCCACATCCCTTCTGTAATTCTCTCTAGGAAATCCATCATCTTCTCATCACCTGTTTTTTTTCAGTTAATGATTTCCTAATTGGCAATAGGAATTGGACTAAAGCTGTTTCTGTTGATCTTCATGTCTTCAGGTACCTTCCCTACTGTTCTAATGCTTTTATTGTTCCTTATCTAAAGAAGGGAAATATTTCTTTTTCAGCACTCACTGACAGGGGCAGGAACTGCAATGACATTAACTTAAAGTAAGGATGGCAGAGGTGTCACACCAAGACAGGATTTTTTGATTGTTTTGGTGTGTCAGATGGCTGGGTGTTAAACACAGAAACCCCCTGTTGATTCCAAAGAGCTATTTCCAGGTGGGTTATGTAAAAGGCTAGTCTTGCCCAAGAGGCCCAGGAAAACCACTGTGTTTATTCAGGAACTAGTTCAGAGCCTTCAAGGTGCTTTTGGCAGTAGCAGGTGTGTCTACGTGGTATGAGCTGATTGCAGAAAAGAGATGATGTGGAATAAATGCTCCTGCTGCTTCCTTCCTGTTCTGTGCTGGCACTTAAGAGAATGAAAGTGTACTTGTATTCTTTTGAGAGTGGAAGGAGGAAGAGGGGTTGTAGTATGGTGGGAATGTTTGTTTTGAATATCTGATTCTTTATCACAAATTTCAGATTCCTGTTCACATCAAACTTCTTTTAAAAATATTTTTTTTTCCTTACTGTTCCTATATCTCTTAGCACCTTGGCTTTCCAGGGAAAACATTGTGTGATCATTGCTGTTTACCTGACTCCATGTATGGGACTGTAATTTTAATGTCTTTTCCAAACCATTTGTACACAAAATCATTCCATGAATGGCTGCCTTATAATTTTTCCACTTTAATTGTGAATGGTTAAAATAATATTGCCATTTTCAATTTGTTTTATTATATTAAATTTTTACTAGGTGCAGTGCTTTGGAGTTGGCTTGTCATTTACTGCATGGGGTTTTGTGACAGCTCTGATGGAAAGAAATTACAATCTTGAATGGGATTCCGCAAGCATTGCAGAGAGTGTTTTATTTTTGTAGGAGTGTGTTTGCTGCCTTTCTTCATGATGTTGGAGCACCTCTTGCAAACCTGGAATGTGGAACTGCATGTTGGGAGGCAGTGTAACAGGTGGATTTGGATGTGGCTCTGAATGTGTTCAGCGGTATTAATGCAGGAGGTGATGTGACAGCTCTGCTTGAGTGGGGTGTTTGGCAACTTGTGTCTCTCACAGAGAGTTTAGGAGTTGGCATTGCCCTGAAGCTGTCTCCTCCTGGACCCCCAGGGAATTCTCTGGAGCTTACAAGGCTGAGGCCTCTTTGGAGGGCAACAAGGAAATGATGGACTTAAGGTTGCTCCAGGCCACTGTTAAAAGGCTTGAGTACCCTTTGGGGCTAAAGGAAATAATCTTTTTTCCATCCTTTGCTCTCAGTCTTGTCAGTCCCAAACCAAAAATGCAAACACAAAGTCTGGCTCTATCCCCTTTGCACTCTTCTCTCAAGTGTTTGTATATATTGATGAGATTCCTTTTGGAGCTTTTGAGTTGATGTAGTGTATAGATATTCTCCATACTTTCCAGCTGCCCTGCAACAGAACTGGGGTTTAGACCTGAATTTTCAGAAAAGAGAAAGAGAAATTATGCTGTTTTAGGATGAATGATGTATGCATTTGCAAACTTCATGCATCCGTTTGAAAGACAGTACTTGATGGAGGTGATTCATAAGCAATTCATTTAAAAAATGAATTTATGTTTTTCTGCTGCACTTGCTATCTAAAGACTTACCTAAGATCCTGTCACACAGTGTTTTAGCTCTTTCACACCAGCAATAAGCAATCCTCTCAGCTGGTTGCTTGCTTTTGATTTTCCTGGTAGCTCATAGGATTTGCGTCAGTAAGAAAGTGTAATCTCTTTATACTTGGCTTAAGCACAAGAGAATATGATAAATGTAAAGTCAATAGGAGAACTGAAGCAAACGACAGAGGTGCTATTAAAGCTGGTACAAGCAAATGTAAAGCAGTAAGAAGGGAAAGCCAGTATTTTCCCCAGACAAATGCATGTTTTTTGGCAAGTAAAACTCAGTTTTAATGGTAAAGCATTATGCAGTATATTAGCATTCTTTTAGTATATTTAGTATATATGTCACTGCAGTAACTGGAGAATTAATCGCTGTAGTCTGTGGTAAATCCTTTTGGAGATGTGAGGAAGTGCTTTGGCTGCATTTATGTTACAGGGGTTACTACTACAAACAAATATTTAGGAGCTGTGGTGTTGCAGGCTTCCTGGTGATTGTTGCAGAGTGTTCCTTCATTTGTTAAGGAAATAAAAATGTATATCAGCATTTTTATGTGCAACTCATTAGGGATGAGCACAGCAGCAAGATGATGAGCTGTCATCTATTGTTCCAGCTGACAAATTAATCCATTCCTCTGCTGATACATACAAGCCTTATCCAAATATCCTTGCAGGCAGAATTGCACAACATTCCACCCTCCTTATCACAGAACCTCTCCCTCTTGTCTGTGATGCTGAGAGGTTAACAAACTGATATTGTGGATGGGGGTCAAAGAAAAACACCTCGTTCAGAAAAGCTTGTAGACATGATGAAAGTTAAGCTGTATCATGCTGACTGACACCTAAGCTACACGGTATTTGGAAAATCTAAAAGCAGACTGAAATTATTAGGGGGAAAATGCTTATTCTGTATCTGTATGCTCAGCCAGTATCTGAAGTGGTAATTAATTTATGTTATATGATTATAGTTATATAGGAGTCTGTGGAGGTTAATGGGCTTCTGCTGTCTGAAGGAACACTTTCAGTGAGATGCTCCTGTTTTTTTGAGAAGCAGGCTTGGAGAGGCTTGCTAAAAACCCAGCTTACAAGCCTTACTAGTACTCTGGATGAGTCTTACTGTTGCGTGTCTTACTCAAGCACCTCTTGCCCTCAGAGAGTGATGCTGTCAGTAGAATGAGTCGAGTTTTAGGGCTGCAATGGATTTCCTATTTTCTGTTGTCTCTTTTTGAGAGAGAAACTGGGGTGACTGATCTTGAACAAAACTTTGTACAATCCTTTGTATCTCCTCTGTGCAGACACTTCTTGTGAAGGTGACTGGGTACAAGTGGATGACTAGGCAGTGGGTGTGGGAGCTTTTCCATGTTTATCCCTAGTCTGAACTTAAGCATTATGAAAGAAGCCTCATCTACAAAAGCTGTGTGACAGCATGGCTTACAGGAGGATAAAAGGAGATGGCCTTCTTAGCCTGCTGTATGTTGTATCGAGCAAAGTCTTAGATGCCCTTCCCTGCCAGACATTTTATCTTTAATCTGGCTGAAGGCTCTCCTCAACATTGCAGGGTTTGTAGTAGAGCTGTCATGGTCTGCTGCTGTGATAGATGGCAGCAGTGGATCTTTGTGCCTCTGTGCTTAGATAACCACTTGAGAATGTGGATAGGAAGGAGGTTGTGCCTGTCCTGTGTATGTGCTCAGCAGGAGTCCTGATCTTGCTGTGACTGGCTGGATGAGCAGCGCCAGGAAGGAGAAACTTGGAGACTGCTGCAACTAGAGCTGAGGACTGTAGCACAGTATATAGGGGAAGGGTGTGAAGGACATTGGTGATGTGGTCCCTGCAGTTTCCACTTTTGAATGAAGTCCTAATTGTTGTGTCTGTATTTTTTAAAGCCTTGCCTTCAGCGCTCACAGTGATGATAAGTGTAAAGGAAGCACTGAATGTGTTATGCAAGAGCAACTGTGGTCTCTGTGTGCATGTGTGGGGCATTTTACAAACTTCAGATTAAATACAAACAGGGGTAGCCAGTTCTGTTTTCCTGGATATGTATTTATTGTTTAAAAGTTAAGCCTGTGAATTCTTTCCTTCTTTTGACCAAAGGGAACAAAGTGGGTAGAAATTGCTGGACTGCAATCAGTATTGAAATCTTTGGAGTTGAGAAACACCTTTTGGACAGAAATCCAGCAGCTAACCTGTTTTTAGAAACATAGAGATTTCAGATACACTAACTGATGTTGAAACAGCTAGAGAATGTGTTTCTCCAGAATGGGCAGCCCTGGATCTCATTTGCCTCTTGCTGGACTGTTTTGTCAGATGTGAAATGTGCTGGTAGTTCTCTGGTTGTTTGCCTGTCTTAATATGTGGAGGTATTGCATTTCTCCCCTCCATTATTCTGCCAAGGAAATGCTAACAAATCCTTCTCTTTTGCAGGACTTTTTTGGCTGCCTGTGGTACCCAAATTACTGCCCTGCTAAGTGTGTCCTTGTGAGGTTCTGGATTTAGTGCCAGTGTCACACATTAGGAACAGTGGCTGGGGGAAATGCAGTTACATGCTTAGATTCATAGAATATTCTGAGTTGGAAGAGACCCACAATGGTCATCAAAGTCCAACTCCTGGCCCTGCACAGGACAGCCTCAGTCAAATAAGCAGCCTATTTAACTACTGAAGCTCCAAACATTTTCTGTTTGTCAGTCATGTGATTATTTGTGGTAATTGATGGGGGAAAAAAACAGTGCCTTGCAGGAAGCCTCTGTGCTGTCTTCTGGAGGAAGCTTTCAAAAGTAGCTGACCACTCTGAAGTATTCTGAAACATGGCTTTTTAGCAGAAATCTTTGTTGAACAAAAAAACCCATGAGAGTAAATGAGTTTTCTTCCAGAAGAACTATCTTAGTAGGTTTAAAAATAATTTAAATTATCTTCTTTTCATGCTGAGAGAAATAGTCATTGCCTATAGTGTCAGTTCCTGAGAAAGCTGCCTCCCAAAAGCCAAGCTATGGGGATGGCTGCTTGCTAGTATATCCCTTTCCTTCAGTAAACTGGTATCTTATTTTCTGTCTTCCTCTAAATCTCCTGATGTGGTGTTATATCCACAGCAAATAGTTGGATTAATATGACTCCTGGGCCATCCAGCATGGATCTGAATATGTTTGAAGGGCTGGGACTGGTGAAGGGCTTTGGCTGGAACAGGTCACTGAGACCTTGTAATTCTTACCAAGGGATGATGTCAAGTGGGATGTCTGATGGGAGTGCAAATCTACAGAGGCACTGGATTTTAATGCCATTTGCTGAGTAACTTTTCTTTTGAGTTGTGTAGAACAGCTCTGACTTTCCATCTAACACTGAAAATTTAATCTTTGTGCAAAAGAAACCTGCTCTGTTAGTGTATCTCACTACAGGTGAATTGATGGTAGTTGTTTTTCTACTTAAAATAGCTTCTGCACACAGCTGTGCACCTAGGACGTTGGAGCATTGCTTTGAGGAGTACATGTGCCATTTTGTCTTCGCAAGAATGATGTATCATAAATGAAACTGGAGCTGGACTTCTCCACATTGTTTGGATACCTGCTAATAACTCCCATAATTGCTAATGTTTCTCAGGGTTAAAAATGGCTATAGAACCTATCAGAAGCTGTAAAAGGAAAGGGACTCTACCTTACTGGAAGGTAAGATCTGAATCTCTCTAACTCTGCAGTGGCTCTGATCCGTCTCAACTTGCTGGCCCCAGCCCAAGAAGCAGTTTGTTGTTTTCTGCATAATACAGTATTGTCAGGCTGCCCAGAACATGAAGGTATAACTTTTCACTTTAAAAAAATATATGAAAAAATACAAGCCTCCTCAGCAGCTGAAGCTAGCCAGTATGTGTCTCCTTAAACTGGAAGGGAGCGTCTTTGAGCTGGAGGGTGGCCTGTGATGAAGGCACATGGGGTAATTCTTGTGCATTTCCTATGCAGGGCTGAGAGTTGGACTTGATGCTCCTTGTAGGTACCTTCTGGCTCAGGATGTTTTGTTGTGAAGTATTAATTCTGTATAACTTCCTCTGCTGTCTGCTTCAAACATTTATTTTTAGCAAAATTTTATTGACTTGATGTGTAGGAAAAACAAAGTCAACATATTAGCAAAGTAATTGCCATACCAGTACAGCCTGTTGCTCCAAAGAAAGGCTTTCTAATTAAAGGCCCAGTGCTGGCTCTCAAGGATGTACAGCTGTGTTTCCCCTTCATTAGATTACTACACACATAAAGGAAACATTAAAAGAGCCTCTATTACTACAGATTACTGTGTCCAGACACCAGCAGTTAAAAAATTCACCTTGCTGCTATCTACTGCCCTAGCATTACTGGCCTGTCACTTGACAAAAGCAAGTTGCTCTTTCCCACCCTTGGCCTCTTGACTTTAAAGAACTTGCTGTAACTATTCAGTCCCTTGCTTGTCTTAGAGGCTTCCAGAGGGCGAAAAAAAAAGACCACCTCACTTTTTGATGTTCAAAGCTAGAAATCTCTTTACTCTTTTAGTCTGTATAAGGTAAAATTAAGAAATATTTTCACCCTTTACTTATTTTTCATTCTCTCTCTTCATGGTAGGTCACTGCTGTCAGATCTTTGCATTTTTGGTGCAGTTCAATGGCAGGGGCACTGAATCATCTTTACATGGGAGCTCTGTGGCTTTTCACTGCACATTTATAGAGCAGAGTGAGGCTATAGGGCCCAGAATAATATTTACCCTTTGTGCAACAAAATTTGAGGGAAAATTTTCCCTCTCCTGGTTAGGAGTAGCATTTCCTTCCTGGTGCTACAGAATGGTGTCTATAGCATTAGTGCTTCTCTTCTGCAATTGAAAGTGTTATATTCAAGAGTTAGAGCTCACTAGAGCTCAGGTGAGATGGAGGCAATATCTGCTGCTTTCTTCTCCACCCTCTGCTTTAATGTCACTCTGAGATGTGACATGTCCTGCTGCTCAGGACATATCCCGTCTGGGACCAAAAGCTTGGTCAAAGCCAGGGTGAGAGAAAGTAACAAATCATGGAGTTTGCTGACTCTCTCATCTATTGATCAACTGTGACTTTTATCAGGGACCTGCATCTCTAATTTCTCTAATACTGAAATGCAGCCTGTGGACCCGAGGTGGGCTGTCTGCATCTCCTCTCTTTAAGATGCTCTGCAAGTGCCTCTAACTGTATAAAGCTTAGTGAGCCCATGTCCTGTGGGGAGACCTAGTCTATGGCACATCCTAGGTTTCTGATCAGGGATGGGAAAGGATCATGTGTCTGCACTGTGTCTCTTCTGAACAACTGGGTTGGGAAGGGCTGACATCCAACAATTACAGCATCGAAATCTATTCACATATGATGGCACAGGTTAAATCAGGAGCAGACACCTCAGCATCTATGGTATACATGCCATACAGCATGTACATGTCTGTATTGGTTATAGGATATCCCAAAACCTTAGATGATTTAGCAGCTGAAATTCTTCCCTAAATTCTAATCCTGGAGAGGTGGCAGGATGCAGTAAAGAACAGTATGATGCTAAACTGCTTTCATGTGGGCATTACAAAAGACAGGTTCTTTTAGAGAACTGTGTATCTATGCAGGGAGAAAAGGTTTCAGGAGAGAAGCAAGGGCATAGGGAACCACATATAAAAGCTTGCTTTGGGAGTACTGAGCAGGAGATGAACATGGACCTGAGCTGTTCCTGTGTGTCTGTGTTGGGTCCAAGGAGCTGGTACCTAAGAGGCAGGGCAGAGGCTGTTCTTGTCACCTCTCCAAGATGCAGCAAAGTGTGAAGGCAGGCAGAATTTTGTGCTCTAGCTTTGGTCAGCAATGGCCCTTTAAGGCAGAGCAAGGCGTGCAGTATGGACACTGCCAAGTCCAAACCCAGCAGCCACGTGAACTCTCCCCAGGTGGGCAGTGCCAGGCTGGCACAGCAAGGCTCCCTCACCCTCCCTGATGACAGAGGGAGTCTGATTGAACTTGCTGGCTCTCACTCACTCTGCCCCAATTTTCCTCAGGACAAATGAGAAGAACCTGTCTCCAAGCACAAGATTTTGGGAATATGTGTCAGAGATGCCTGTCAGTAAAACATCCATCTTGTCCTAATTTTTGCATGGAGTGCTGCAATGTCGAGTGAAATAACCTTCCAAGCTGGCTGTGGTGCAGAGGTATTTTGGCTTATGCTATTGCTGAGAGCTTTCTTTCTGATGAGCTCTTTTTGCCTCTCTGTGTTTCTGATGTCTGACTCTCTTCGCTCTTCTTTTTCCCTTGGGCTGGGATGCGTGCTGTTGGCAATGCATCAGGAAGTAATACGCAATGAGAAAACTCTCATCCGTGCATCAGGGAGAGAATTACTGACTGAGTGCTGAGCAGTCAAGTTATTGATTCAAACCAAAGCCCAGTCTCTCTGTCTGCTGGGTTGGTTACATCCTGCTGGTTCATTGCATTTAATCGGATTCCCTGAGCTGCCACACAGAGGGGTTGAATTAGAACCAGATCCATCTATAATGTTCACTTCAAAATCCAGTTCTGTATCCCCTTCTCCGTCCATGGAACAGACAGATTCGGATGCTCTGGACATCAGCACCAAAGTGCAGCTGTATGGTGTGCTCTGGAAGAGACCCTTTGGGAGGCAGTCAGCCAAATGGTCCAGAAGGTAAGCCACAGTTGCTGAGGGATGCTCGGGTTAAATACAAAGCCTAAGGGTTTTGGGATAAGTTAAGAGCTTGAGTGCTTGACTCTTCAAGTGCAGCCAGCCAGGCAGAGGCTAGGGGTAAAACTTGGGGTGCAGCTTCCCTGCTGTTATGGCTCTGCTTTACACATGTGGTGCCCCATTGTGCTCTCATCTTTCTGTCCAGATGTTGTGCTATGTGCACTTCGGAGTGGGAATAGAGACTGGCTGTCTCCTCTGGATAATTTTGATAGTTTCACAAAAGGGGAAGAGTCAGCTCGTGTATTTTGTCCCTAAGCTGCCTGACCTTTTTGTTTTAGCACTCAGAGCTCTTTGAGCCCTTTGGGTGCCTTTGGCAGGGCTGAGCTGGCTGTGTGTGGGTCTGTGTGTGTGTGTGTGTGTGTGGTCTGCAGGGGTCTGTGGACCAGCTCCGGTACTGCTGTGCTGCCTGGCAGTGACCGCGTGCTTGGAACAGCACATGCAGTCTCTTCCCTGGGGAGAAGGTAGCTCTGAATTCTCTCCCATCTGGTGTTAGGGAGCTGTAAGCTGCTGTGTGTTGTCTATCAGCAGCCAGGAAATTTGGAGCTGGAAAACATTTGCTATAACGTTTAACCAAGGACAGAAGTATGCTCTATAATATTGAAGTGGTGGGTCAGTTTTAATTTTAGAGTTGGTGTAGTTTCTTTATGCAAATCACTAAATCTCTGGTGCTTGCCTTTTGTGGGTAAGTACCTTTGCTGCAGTCTGCAGTGTAGATATAAAGAGTCCATTTCTAAAGCCAGCTTTCCCAGCTATTCTCTCTCTAGTACTGCCCAGTCTGTGAAGATGGCATAGCCTGAAATAAAGCATTACTTGGGAAGCAGTTTTGTGTTTGTAGCACACTTTGACCTGTGTGTGGGTTTTATTCCCTCTTGTGCCAAGAGCAGCCTGTTTTCACCCAGAAAAGAATTTGTGCTGATGCTCCCTATTCAGCTCCCAAATATTGATAAATAAATGAATTATGTCTGGAAACTAATGTGATTGTGTTACGGAAAAGAAGTGGACAGAATAACAGAGAGGAAAGTAATTTGCTATGGACGAGGCATTCTTAAAAGGCTCTCCCTAATAAAAATTTCTTGCAGGCAAATGGCCCATCTCTGCTCCCTCTGTCATTATTTATTTAGTGCTGTTCTATTCCTAGAAGTCACCCCCATCTTTGGCAAGTGGTAAATATTTTAGTGATAGCAGCTGGGAACAGAAGGGGAGGTGACTGTGGGGCAGGGATATATGGAAGATTAGCTGCAAGCACAGCAGCTGAGGGTCCTGGGGGACCAGACACAGGTCAGTGAAAGCTGAACAGTGAATCTGTGGGGTTTGGAAGGAAGTGAGTACTGGGATAAAAAGACTTGAACAGGAGGAACAGTGTGTTGTTGATTTGTTTGTTTATTTTATCACAGGAGAGACTTCCTTTAAAGTATAATAACCTTTGCATATTATTATAACAAATCATTATGGGGAGATAAGGAGCAATTCATTCATTTCCCCCTCTTTCCCCCCATGCCCAGCAACATATCGCTTGTCAAGTACATTTTTTTATGAAAAGGAGATGTTTCCCACTCCATTTCAATTAAGAAAAAAAATTGACTATTTCTTGATGTCATTGAGGACCTGGTCTCTGATAAATGTATGTTTTGTCCTGAAATCTTGGACAACAGTACTACTCCCACTCCTAAGGAAAGTCTTTCCAAGATATGGGAGATAAAACCCTGAGTAAGGGGAGGATTGCTCTCATCAGGCCATCAGCCATGAAGATGGGTCTGTGTGGGACACACATATATTTACTGGCTTGATCCTATTCCTTTGACTGTAGCAGCAATGCTTCTGGAGAAACTTAGCAACTGCTTAAGGGAAGGATGGTATCTCACTAGATAGCAGATCAAGGAAAAAGTGTCTAGGCATGGTGCCTAGTACTTTGGTGATGGAAATCCCAGGCTTTGGAATTTTACAACAGTAGAGGCTATGCAGGGAGGGATAGCAGAGCCTTGTTTCAGTCAGGGCTAGATCTGATGGCACTTGCAGAGACAGCTAAACTTGACCTGAGGCAGCTGCCTGGAGCATTTTCAGTCCTTTCTTTTGCCCATGCAATGGTCAGCTCTGAAGCCCAAATATTTGTGTGCTGCCTCAGGTACTGTTCAAGAGTGGGCTGGATGCTTCTGGCACTGGACCAGTGTAGTTGTGTTTATCTGCCAGGGCTGACATCTGGGCATGCTGCCCTTCAGAGCTTGATTTTTGAAATACATTAGCATTAGCAGCATCCTAATGCCTGTCTCTTAAAGAAAGGGAGTTCTATTCCTAATGTGAATTTTCTTTCCTTGTAAAGTAATATCCTTCCAACAGAGAAACAACTGTTTTTTGAGTTTACTGGTGCTTTTGACCAGTCTAAGCTTGGGTCACTACTGGCATGGCTTTGGAAAATCATATTCTCAGTCTCTGACTTACGGTCCTTCCCTTTGGAGCAACTTCACCCCATTCTTCCTTCCAATGCATTAGAAGCAATTTAGTCTTTCCTGCTAGAAAAGTTTTACTGGTAATAGCACCAGCCTGGCACGGAGGCTGGAGTGAAATGTGTAATGAGCATACCTACCCTGGATATGGCATGGATAGGGTGTGGTAGCTTTCCAGGGCTGAAGTGGCATATCCTTCTTTACTATGAATATTCCCAGTCCCATATAGAAATGTCACGCTCTAAACTGTCACCATCCATGTCTGAGACTTTGGGGTTCAGTGGGACAGTGCCAGGATGGGAGCATCTGCTTGGTGGACAATTGAGCATCAGAAAAGCAAGATGAAGCACAAGAAATTGAAAACAGGAAAGAACAAAACACAAAATTTGCCTATATCTCTCCACAAATCCATTTGAGATGACAGGTTGGAAGGAGGGAAACACAGCACAGTTAAGAGAGAATTTTGTATTTTCTTGAGCTAGTTCTGTCTGTGGCATTGCAAAACAGGCACGTAACCTTGTTTTACACAGTGGCTACTAACAGTCACTGTGTGTGGTCACAGGACAGATGGAAAAGATAATTGTTTAGAACAGCTTTCTGCTCAGAAACCCCCCTGGGAACCACACAGCTGCAGAGCAGCTTGTGTGTGCAGCACAGGACAGCAGGAGCTATTGAGACAGGGCTGCAAGGGCGTGTGCTTCCCTCTTGTCTGCGTAATCTTCCCATTTTGCTGCTTGCTGTCAGGAAGCATCCACCTCTTCCTGCTCCCTGCCAGGCTGGGGTGCTCCAGCTGCCAGGGCAGGAGGCAGGCAGGGAAGCCTAGAGCTGTCAGGAGAGGGAGAGTGAGGGGGCAGGTAGTGCAGACTCTGATCTTTATGCTGATACAGATCATTTGCTCATCAGTTTCCTGAGCTGTCCCCGGGGACAGAGTACTGGGCTGATCTAGTAAATGGGATTCTCTGCCTGTGCTCCTGGCCCAGAGAAACACCACTGGAATAAAGGGCCGGGGAGACTGTTGCAGTTTTACAGTGCACCTACTTCATCTGGGCCACTGTCATGTCAAAAAAACTTGTACAAAGATTAGCTAATTAATTTCGTTAGCTCTCTGTGATATAAAGAGAGCACATATTCCACAGAGATCAGGTATCTCAATTTGTCCAGCATAGAGCTGTTGTTTCTGCTTTGCATGTGAGTCACTCAAATTTTTACCATTCCTCTGCTATTCCGGTTCAATGACGCTGTGGTTTCAGCAGCTTCTTAGTGCAGGATCCAGCAGCAGGGACGGGTGACCAGAGCAGCTGACCACAAGTGCCTCTTGTGTTACCTGTGCTGCCTG
Source organism: Anthoscopus minutus (assembly GCA_013399455.1). NCBI lineage: Eukaryota > Metazoa > Chordata > Aves > Passeriformes > Paridae > Anthoscopus > Anthoscopus minutus. The sequence goes on along the minus strand of VWYI01048767.1, from coordinate 116,067 downwards.
TGGAGTGTGGCTGCACCAGCCTGTCCCACCTCTCACACCTTTGCTGCTGTACTCCAAGGTTTTGAACTCTGCTCTGTTTTTAAATTGCTTCTTTTTTTGGGTTCTTGTTTGTATTCAAAATCCTCCCCTGCCTTTCCAGCACTCCTTTTTCTCTTGCTGCCACATCTGTGCCTAATTCAGACAGATGTTCAGTGTCTCCAGTCCTCCAATCACAGTCCTAGCTGGGTATCTCTCCCCATTCTCCCTTGGGCATATTTTCCCTTTCTTCTCTTACTCTCACTGGCTGCTGCTTTAGTCTTCAACATGCTCTGGAGTCTTGTAACTCACTCCTCTATTCTTTTACTTCATCCCTCTTTTCACCAAGCTGCATCAATTGTCCCTGGATTGTTGCACGGAGACTTTGTCCTGAAGGTCATTTAAAGTGATTGGTCTTGGTTGCTCAGGTGTTGCTTTCAGGTAAGGATAGATGAGGGAATATGATCTGAACATAAATACATTTTGTGCACAAGCTAACCAGATTTTTGATGTTTTTCCTTCATTACTTACAATGGGATTTTGTTCTTATTATTTTTTAAACTCTTACTTTGTATATTTTCATTCCAAATCCCCATATTTTCTTTCCACATCTGTGAGGTTAGGGATCTCAAAGTTAATTTATCTGTGAGAGACACAGCAATTTCCAGAAATTTGTGCTATGTTTTGTTCTTACTTTTGCTTTGATTTTGGTTTCCATTGGAGCATAATCTATAATATGAGGATTATTAGCACTGAGTGATAAAAAGTATGTAAGAAACTAACCCCCTGGGTTTAACTGGGGGTTAACATTTAGATTAAAAAAATCACATATAGTTAAAGATCAGTATCTTTACCTGTCTGACAAGTGTTTCTTGAGATTAGTCAGACTGAAAAAAGTATTAAAAGTGATGAGTAAACTTTCTCTGTTTCATGTGCTGTGTTGACTTTTGGCATCTCTAGATTCATACCTGTGCCCACAGTATCTCATTCCCTCTGACTCGCTGGACCAAGCACAGGCCAGTGGGCAGGCAGGTTTGTTCTTGTAAGATGTTATTCCTGTATTTATTGTGCAGGTAAGGCAACGTTTCTCTCTAAAAAATGAAGTCCTCCTTGAACTAAGCATAGAGGTGGAGACAACAGAAAGATGCATCTACTCAAAGGAAAACTTTCTTATAGAGTTTGGTCTCTGTTTCCATGGCATTTGGCAATTTCATGTCTTGTCAGAGCCATAGCAGAAGAGCAAGAGACAGAAGATGATGGAAGCAGTAAAGCTTTCATCCAAGTAAAATAACAATAACAATTATTATTATTAATTATATATATAGTATTAATATAGATATTATATTACATATGATGTATATTATATACATTATATATAATTATATTTATTATGATTATCTGCCATCTTCAACATCTTTCTTTAACTTTTGGAACTAAACTGGTACCAGATTGCTGTGCTCATCTGTACTGGAGGCAGGACTTGGCCCCATCTGACAACCCATCAGCTTTAGGAGAGGACTGGGAGGAGATGGGCACATGAAGGCATTAGAATTGTCCTTGTGGATCAGCCCCCTGGGCCTGTAGCCCATTCCTAGTGGTGGCTTCAAGGAAAGGTGCAGGAATGCCTAGGCTGCACAAGTGGGCAGCACTGCCTGTAACAGGTCTCCTCCTGTTCCTCCCCAGAAACAGGAGGGTTTCTTGGGAATGTTCATATTATTCACAGAAATGCCTTATCCTTTCCAGTTTCATCATGATCTCTTGTCCTCAGGACCATATGAAAGTGATTTACACAGCTGTGTTTTGTGAAGTGTAAAAAGGCATTTTTAAATCATTTTCACCTTCTTGCCTTTCACTTTCTTACCAAATCCCTCTTTCTCATGTCAGAAAATATGTGCAGAACAGAACAATAAATTTTATTTGTCATTTACTCTTTTGAAACCTCCCTACTACACTTGTGCCCATTTTTTTTTCGGCTTCTTTTCATAATTTTTGGGTGCTGCAGAGATTTGGACCAAATTGAAACTAAGCCAGGTATCTCTCCACTGTGCCACTGCCTGCTGAGTACATGCAACCTAAATTTTTGAAGAGAGGGCATTTCTCCCAGGGGCATTTCAAAAATCAAAATAAGTAAAAGGTGGCACTCCTTTAATCATAATTTTGAGGACACACTCCAGTAAGTTAGAGGCTTGGCTTAGGGAAGCTGTGATATTTTGTGGCTATTATACAATGATCACCAGAGCATACCTAAGGCTATGTGAGCAGAACAAGGCATATTTTAATGTTACACATATGAGAAAAGAAATACTCAATTTCCTCTGTAGTTGTGAAGGTCAGTGACAGGCCAGTTTGCCAGGTGCTCTGCTTAAAAATATCTCTCAAATTTATTTCTACTTCTGAGTGCTTTGGAGGCCAATTTTTGCCTCAAGAGTCGCTTGGGGATGCTAGGCTTAGGGAAGTGTGTGGCAGCCAGCATATTGCAAAATAAGCATTTAGTTGGTCTTAGCCCATGCAAGAGACCCTTGAATAAAAGAGCAGCTCTCTCCAATAGGTTGAATTCAACATGTGAGCTAGAGAGGGCACACATGTAGAAATGCCAGAAGTCTGTGGTCCTGTCCCAGGCATAGAACATTGTCCCAATGCCCTGTGAGCACACCATGCTCTGGTTTGCCCTCAGCTCCAGTGTGTGCTTGCTGGGCTGAGCAAGCACCAGGAACTTGGCCCTTGCTGTTAAGCACCAGCTCTTGGCTGTGAGCAGAAGTGAGGCACCTCACCTTAATCTTAGGTGGGAGTGGTAAACTCTTCTGCTCAGAAAGCAGCTTTAGTTAGGTGGAGATTTCCTTGTGCTGTGAGCCACAACCTCTATTTCACCAGAGTATGTTTCCCTTCTCTGTCTTTAGGTTCTTCATCATTAAGGAAAGCTTCCTGCTCTACTATGCTGAGAGTGAGAAGAAGAGTTTTGAAAGCAATAAATACTTCAATATCCATCCCAAGGTGAGCAGTGTTTGCACAAGGAAGGAATTATTCTGCTTCTAGCATTCCTTCCCTCTTTCTCCATGGGCCCAGCTAGTGGTGAAGAAGTAAGTCCCAGACATCTCATAGATCCAGGGAAGCCTCAAAAGAGAAAGAATCATGTTGGTACCTTTTCAGGATATTTAATGATTCAGCAGGCATATGACTTCTGTTGGATTTTTTTACCTGATAATAGATATATTCCCTTGTTTTCATATCTAGTCAACTAATCTTGCAGTTGTAAAAATACTGTTGGCAAAGCCAGTGGTGGGGCTAAGAGCTCCATTTGCCTCTTGTCCCTAACCTGTACTTGCACTTGTCAGCAGCTGATAGCCCACCTGCCCTCAGCACTGAGTGGCCTCTGTGGCTCAGCTCTCCCTTCTGGAGCTCCACAGAGGGACCCTGTGCTCTGAGCCTGCTTTTGTCTTCTGGGGGCTGACGTAGCACATGAGCTCCTGAAGGTGCTGGTTTCACCCATCCTGGTTAGGGGCAGCCAGCTGCCTGTCTGCCCCACGCAGCACAGCTGGGGTTTTGGCTGCTGTCAGTGGCTGTAATGAATGCACAGCCTCTCTCACGATGCCACACCGAGTCTGCAACTCTTGCCCCTGTTGGGAGATCACTTGCTCCTTGATGAAACAGTTTCTGCTCCCATCTTCTAGCTAACAGCTTTTCCTCCATGCTGAAGGCAGGACTGCCATCTTTACCACGTTCCAGATACTGACTGAGGGTATCCCGGTGGTAATGGGAGTCCCTCTGCTTTTCAGGAACTGTGTGTATTGCCCCTCCTGGGGTAGCCAAGGTAGGACAAGGGCCAACAAAGTGACTGAGGGTGAAAGTTCAGTTTCTGGTTTGTTGATAGCTATACTTGATTTTTCTGTGCTCTGGTTTGTCTCCAGGGTGTCATACCCCTGGGAGGCTGCATTGTGGAGCCCAAAGAAGAGGCCAACATGCCTTATGCCATAAAGATCTCTCATGAAGACTTCCATGTAAGTAGATTTCTTTTCTCCTAAAAAGCTCCAAACACGACAGAACAGCTCAATGCTGATGAGCAGAGCTGGACTGGCAGTCTTTGCCATCCCCATCAAGGTATGCCTACCTTCTCTGGACAGACTACCCTGAGAGCAAGGCATCCCAAGTCCCTTCAAGGCTTTGCTGCTGCTTTGACAGCCAACAAGGAAACTTGCACTTTCTGACACCAGGTTTTATGATACTAGCAGACCAGCAGACAGATTCTCAGGAGCCCTAGAGCTCGTCTTGCCCTATCAGTATTATTTCTACTGTGACTGCTGTGTGCACACAGTGTGTGACTGCTGTGTGCTGTGTGCACTTGCCAGCGTGTGGTAGGCCTAGGTCATATTTGCTCCCACGTGATGCTTCTTGTGGAGGTGGAAGACTGTGGTGGGCTCTCCTCCCACCACAGGTGTGTCCGGTTCATGCCATGAGTGCACAGAGGTGCATAAGGCACCAGCCTCTCTAATCTGGGTCTTTTTCCCTTCCCCTCCCCTCTTCCAGGGTAACATTGTTCTAGCAGCCGAATCAGAGTTTGAGCAGGCTCAGTGGCTGGAGATGCTACAGGAGTCTGGAAAAGTGTAAGCTTCTTTCTATTCCTTATTTGTTTTGATCTGCTCTGTAGATGTGTAAAGGATAAAGATGAAGAAGCCTGACTAGAAGGGCTTTGGGGAGTCAGACTCCTCAAAAACAGTGAGAGCTTCACTTGCCTCCTGGACCCATCCTTTCTCTAAAGAGGAGTGCTCTAAGACTGATGCAAAGCTCCCTGACTTGTTGTGCAGTATGTGTGCAGTGTGGCATTCTGCACACCACCCCAGGCTGTCATCTGCCAAATGCTGATACACTGAGCTCCATCTGCTATGCCTCTTTTGTGCCTCAGAGAGGTGGGACCTGGGTCTGAATGGGAGCCCTCCTGGTCCATTTTGTCTGGGAAGCAGGGTTTGCAGGCTTGACAGAAGTGGGGGCAGAAAACCTCTCTATAGGAATTTGGGGTAAATTAAGAGCAGAACAGTCAAGACATGAAGTTAGTGAGCAGCTGCCCATGTAGCCCTGCATCCTGCTCCGAGCAGGGACCTCACCAGCACAGTACTGGTCAATAACAGTAATTGTGATGCAGTTCTGTGTCTGTGCATTCCTCTGGGGTGTGCATTCCTGCAGTTCTGTGGGGTGTGCATTTCTTCTGCCCAGATCTGCGGGTGTTCAGGCCATGCAGCAGCAGGATTTGGCCTCTCAAAACAGTTTAATTGTGAAATGTGGAGGCAGCCTAAATCCCAGGAGAGGCAGTGTTAGCAAAACATTTCCAGCCCACCTGCAGGGGTGAGAGGGTTTGATTGCTGTATGCATTCAGTACTGGTTCACACTCTGCTGAGAATGCTGGACAGAGATTTGCAGTTTGTTGGCCTCCAGCTCTGCAATCCCCCAGCACCCCTGAGCCTGACAGTGCAATGATCAGCTGTCCTGCAAAACCAGAGCAGGCTCCTTCTAAATCTCAGCAGATGTGGGAAGAGATAACACTTAAACAGAGATTTGACTTTCCCAAATGAGATATAGAGACTTCCTGGGTCTGTAGGGCAGAGCCTACCATTCAGCTACGAGGCTTAAAGCAATGAGCATTTTGCTCTGCCCTTCCTGGCTGCATTACATGTGCGATCTCTTCTCACTATAGGGACAAAAGCTGTTTAACTTGTAATACCAGTGTGTGCACATATGTGTACATGCCTAGGCAATATCTCAGTTAATTTCAATGTTGTGAGGCTCAGAATGTCAATTTGTAATGGGGAACCTAATGTTAAGGCGGATCAGCCCAAGGCAAGCTCTGTGCTGCCACAGTGTGCTTGGCTTTGGTGTTGGGGCATGCTGTTACCTCCATGGTAGTGTATGAACTGCAACACAAAGCTGTCCATTGAAGTTTCATGGGAGCAAGAGTCCCATGGGACACAAGGCAGAGGTCTCCCAGCCACTTGGCACAAGCAGCCTTGGCCGCTATGGAGAAGTGACAGACACAGAGTTAGCCCTTGAGCAATTTGGACATTTTTATTGAATAGCACAGGTCTGCACTTGCCTTTGCCAATGTTAAGGTCAACTGTTGCCAAGGGCAATAATTTGGGACCAAGTTAATCTTTCAAGTGTGTATGTGAGGGAAGGAGGAAAGCAGGTCAGGAGGGGGTACACACAAGTAAGCCCTGCTGCATTTGTCACAGAGCCAGCTTTTTCTCTAGTCCATGCTCTGATATTCCAGCAGTAGCATTTAAAACAGAAACTAGAAGTGGCTGCTACCATACAGCAGACCACCTGCACCTAGCTGAAAATCCACCTGAGACACCTTTCCTCCCTCTCTGCTTCTGTTCCTGCATCAGCAAGTGGTGCAGCTCCTGTGCCAGTCTCATGTGCTGATGGTAGCCTGCATGTGAGGAAAAGCACAGATTATATGATTTAACAAGTTGGGCGCTAAACAGCAGTCAGAAAGGCCAGCATCGGTCAATAAATTGGTCTGCAGTGAATAGAAAAGCTAAAAGAATACAGTTGAATTATTCTGGGTAATGTGCTATAATGTTCTTTTGGATATTGTTCTGCCAGTGGCACCGCAGCACTTAACTGGGGTCATCCTGCTGCTTTCATAATTATTTAAAGCTGACAAAAAAACCCAACAAAAAACCAAAATCCCACAAACAAACAACTTAAAAAAAAAGCCCAACCCCAAAACAAACTCCATAGAAGGAGATGTGGAAATAGCCAAGCATGAAAAACAAATCCAGGATGGGAAGTATCCTCTGTCCTTTGTTTCAATTTTGTCTACAGCCTCTTTCCATCTGGGGTGGGTCATGTGTATGTGCCTGCACAACTGCTTATTGCCTCCACAGGTCTGCTTGGTGATCCCTTCAGTTCTTCACTCCTTTCCAAACCTCCTGCCCTGATAGGGAAATGGCTTATTCAGTGCAGAGGGGAGCTGATGGGCTCCCCACACTTCCAAAATATTGTGGCTTGGACTTACCACACTTGGGGTAAGGGCCAAGGACCGCCCAGCTTGGAAACGCACAAAGCCCTGACTCCCAGACTGCCAGGATCTCTTCCCATCCAGAGAAGCTTTACTGCTGCTAGTGGGGGAGAGGGGTGGATATAACCCCTCTCTGTCCATAGCAGCATTCCCATACCAAGAAGGTAAACTTGGTGGGCAATGTGGGAGAAAAAAAATAACACAGTATTTACATCCTGCAGACTATAAAGTGCTACATGTCTCCAACAACTGGCTGTAGGTGCTCCTAAGAAAGGTAAAATGCAGCCAAAGCTAAAGAGATGTTCCCAGTGCTGCAGAAGAACTGGAACAGACAGTGACTGAGATGTGTATGTGATGGAGATTCTCCACAGCTTTGTAGGGGTTTGGGGTTGGGTTTTTTTTCCAGGCAGGGGCTTTCTGCTTGTTCCCTTCCTCGCCCTGTGCTTTCCAATACTTTAAGCAGTGTAGCTTTTTGTGATGAAAACTGACTTGGCAAGAAATACAAAATGAAAGAAGCCCTTGCTTGCCCCTCAGCTGCAGTCATAGTGTGGTACCTCCCTGTAGCTGTGGTTACACTGGCACAGGTTCCACCAGATGAAGGAATAAAAGCTTAAATGCTGCACAGTGCTACAAGTGCATTTTGTAAGTCACACAGCAGTGGGTGTAAAAACCTTTGAGGAACAGACAGGGAAATATCTTGTTAGACTGAGGAAGTGAGGAAGAACTGAAAAGGTGAATTTATAAACAGACACCTTAAAGACTGCAGATGTTTTGAAACCCTCTGTGTAATCATGTGATAAACTGTCATTCTCCCCACTCCCATCTTGACCTGTTTGTTTCTCTGGGATCAGCTTCGTCCTTTAACTGGGAATGTTAGTGAGAAAACACATTCTCACCCATGTGTTCTCACTCAAGATGAAGATGTCTACCTGTGGGCAAAACAGCACCTTTTAAATTAGTGTTCTAATTTCCTCTCTACTTTAGAAATAGCCTCATTGGCTGACAAGAAACACATATATCTGCAAAGAGCTTGGGCTGCTGCAGCTGTGAGCTGCCTGGTCCCTGGGGTGGTGTGTGTTTAATTTATTCGTCTGGCTTTTGTAAGAGACGAAGTACAGCTTGCCTTGAAATAAGAGATTGCCAAATTAACAGTTTCCAAAAATCTAGAATTTCAAATTGTTCATGAAAAGGCCCGGTGCAGGAAGCTTTACAGATACTTAATATTTATAAGATTGCTTAGGATTTAACAAAAATGACAGAATTTCCGGGCAGCAATTGCTCTTCCTGTATGCACATCTATATAAACAGATTGGAATCAATTTTATATATGTTTTAATGTTCTGCATTTTATATGTGTATATTTTTTTCTAATGAAACATGACTAGAAGTGCGCAGCAAACTCCTTTTCTGGTTCTCTTTTTGGTTTTTGTGTGTCCTTGTCTTTGGTGTTTAATATCTGTATTAAAGCCTAGACTGTCTGTCAACTCAATAAGTAATGAGTATCTGCTCCACAGACCCTTTTTATAGCTTTGCCACATAAAGTGCATGAGATCCTCTGGCCAGTGGTCCTACAGTGACACAAGGAGCTCTTTGAATAAGCCTGCTTCCTTTAACATTTCCTACTTGCCAGCATCTTGTCTGGCTTTTATCTCTGGTTCTTCATTGTCAGGAAAAAGCACTTGACTCAGAGTGTAGGGCCAAACACCAACTCATAGTGGCTGACAGCTTTAGCAGAGGAGGGGCTAATGGGTTCCAGGATGGATGGTGGATACCGGAAAGACTGATGGTAGAAGGCCGCAGGAAGGATTCAATAAGTGGTTGAAGTCTGAAGGGGAAGAGTGACTCTAACAGCAAAATATTGGAAAGGCTGCAGAAAACAATGTTGCTGGCAGTGGGAAGTTACTAGAGTTAAAAGCTCAAATCTGGTTCTAAAGTCTATAATTTAAAGGGTTCCAGGTACATTCCTGTTGCATTTGGAGGCTGTGGACATGCTGGATTGGCCTGGCAAGCCCTCAAAATTAAGCTCAGTATAGAAATCTCCAAAACACTGGAAAAAACATTTGAGTAGCTGTGAGGTGTTGACATACAGCCCAGGTACTAAAAACAAAAACAAACAGGAAAAAACACCAAAAAAACCTGAAGGCCAGGGAAATTTCTCCAACTCATTTGTGGAGAAAACTTTTAGAGAATCATGGTCCCACCTGATGAGGGTATGCATGTTTGAATTCCTTGTTAGTTTGCTAGTTGAGTTCCCTGTCCTAGTCCATGGGACCCTTAGCTCTCTTACATTGCCTGCTTTGTGTCTGCTCTCCCTAGGACTTGGAAGAATGCCCAGCTGGGAGAAGCCATGATTGAGAGCCTGGAGGCTCAAGGACTACAGCTGGCCAAGGAGAAACAGGAATATTTAGGTAGGAAACTCTTACTTTGAAAAGCTATAAAAGCCAAAATAGTTATTTTGCTTTTCCTTGTCAGTGTGGTCAAGCCAAGTGGCTACAGGTTTTCTCTGGATGAAGCTTTTGAGTAGTCAGCAGCTGGAATTCAAGTCTGAAGGGAGGCAAAACATGCAAAAGTTAAGGTGGGATCTGGATGTCTGTGTGCAGTGTGAAGGAGGAATCTGCTTTGCCAAACATGCTGCAGTCTTCTGTGGCTCATCTGTACAAATATTTGCCGCCCCTGAAAAGTTTGGATGTGCTAGCTTCATCTGCTCACAGGCAAACAGACAATACCTTTGTCTCCCTGAATCAGACAGGACTGATACTGCTGATGTTGGTCGCTGGTTCTCATACATGAGTTTTCTTCACCTAGCTGGTGGATTTTCTGGTCTTACTCTACTTGATCTTTGTGTTTGCTCACACTTTATATATTGGAAATGGGAACATTTACATGGGCTTGTTTGAGGTATCTAATGGCAGTGGCTAATTTGTCAGTGGTCACTCTGTAGACAGTAAAGAAAGAACAGTTGCTCTAGATGAACATAAAATAATTTAGGTATGAAGAGAGGTAGATTCTGTAATCCAGTCCCCTGTTTAGGAACCAGCCTCTGCATGGCCTGATACCTTGGATGCTCTGACTGCCTTGGGAGGTCCAGTTATCTTCCTACATTGCCTATAGGAAGAGCCAAGGGATGCCTTGAGCAGGGGCTCATGGTGTCTACTCCTAATTGTCAAGCCACTGGAGGAATCTTAAGGAGATTTTTGCATTTTTGCATCCACGCTAATCAGGGCTGATCTCAGTATATGGTCTCACATGTAACAGTGATCATAACTCAAGTATCAAGGCATGTTTATTCTGTCCAGCTGAGCACCATTAGCACATGTGAGGTGATGAATAGGGTCGTACATAAGGTAGGCAGGGAGAAGTGGTTCCACACCTGGAATAACAGGGGATGCTGAGAGGAGGGGCTGAAGAGACAGAAAAACAGGAGGAAAATTAGAAACAGGGAAGTTTTGTCAAAACAGTATTTTGCAATCACCAAAGGGCTTAAAATCACTAAATCACTCAAGGGCGTAAAAGACTAAAGAGGTCTTTAGTATGATAAAAGAAAAGGTGAAGGAGGAATAGAGGAATACACATTCTGTGGCAAACAGGAGATAATATATAAAATATATATTTCACTAGGTTCTTTGGTCCATAACAAGAACATTCAGAGCTGGTCAACTGTCACAGATGGTTAGTTTCTTTTGACATGTCTGTTTCTATATAAGTGCTAAGGCTTCTGCCTCATTAGCCTTGCCTTCAATGATCTGTGTCCATCCTGTAGTCAGGCTTCGAGGTCAGGCACTGTTCTTGGAATCAGGTCAAGGTTCTTTGGAGGAACACTGCTCTGATTAATTTCCTGAATCCACACCGAGTTATCTTGAAACCAGCTGGGATCCAGGTTTCACTGTCAGACATGGACTTTGCAGAAGCCCATCAAGCCCCGGGCGTGGGCCCCCCAGGAGGGGCAGAAGAGGGAAGGTGGGAGAGCCTCTGTGTAATTACAGTGCATCTGCTCTGGGTTCTGGCCCGGAGGAAGAGGGAGAGAGTGGGAACGAGATGCAGCAGTGGTACCCAGCAGAGCTTTGGTAATAATGTAACACTATTTCTCTGGCACCAGGAGCCCTGCTCCGGGCAGGAGGTAGAAGTCTGCATTCCTCCTAGAAGCGGTAATCCTGCCAGCAGCAGTAACCTTGTCAGGTCCTCAGCACCAGGGAAACCAGAAGCAGCTCACTCACCTGACATGAGGAAGATCGAAGTGCTAGAGCCGGTGTGCCCCAGCTCCCGTGGTAGCCAGGTGGCAGAGCTGAGAGCTAAACCGGAGGCTTGACTGTGAGGCGTGTTTCTGTCTGGGTTCCTGTAAGTGTGGCTCAGAGGTGCCCGAGGCACAGCCTCTGAGCCTGGAGCTAGCACAGCAATGGTGCACCAGGCTGCAGGGTGAGGAGCAGAGCACAGCCTCTGCTGGGCATCTGTGTCTTCGGTGGACAAGAGCAACTGATGTTGAGGGGAACTGCTCTGTACAGCACAAATTTTGTGGCTAAGTTAGGAATTGATTTCTGAGCTTGGCTGGGACGTCCCAAAGTGACAACAGGGAGTTGGCAGTGCTGCCCTGAGGGCTAAAGAGAGGGTGATGGGCTAGGCAGGTGAGGATGGGCCACTGAGATGAAGGAAAACTGACTGCTGCTACATGTTGTGTGAGCCTTTGCACTCACTTGACCTTTCTGTACCTGCTTCTTTATCTGTGAGGCAGAGATAAGAATATCAGCTGGAGGATAGTGAAGGATGGTTCATTAGTGCTCTTTAATGACATTGAGATGAAACACAAGGAGTACAAAGCAATATGCTAGTTTAGTTTATTATTTGCCATGAAGGAAGTCATAGAACATCACATTAGTGCTATCTCAGCCTTTGGAGCCTCCCAGATACACACAAAGGAATAGGGAATGCTGCATTTTTAAGCTTCAAAAACTCAGTGTTTCTTGTTTGTAAATATCCCAAGGATATAAAATGCTTTTCTCTGTGGTTGGACTTTTTTGTGTGCTTGCAGATAAACTAATGGAGGAAACAGAAGAGCTATGTCTGCAGAGGGAGCAAAAAGAGGTGAGTTCATCACAAGCCAATTTCCTTCAAGTGCCGTGTGGCAGGGCTGGGAGGTTGGGACGTGTTGCTTTGAAGGCATGTCAGTGTTTGGGGAGAGAGGTTTGTGGAGGCACAAGAGCCTCCAGCCAGCCTCTGGGTCTTGTGGATGAAGAGGGGAGTAAGAATGCCATGAAATGGGTCGTGGAGGTGTATCTCTGTTACCTTCTATGCAGCAGGTTTATTATTATGACTCCTGGAGGACCAGGGAAGAAGATCAAATGAAATTCAGTCTCACTGGATTGAATTACACAATTGTTATCTGGCAGATTCAAGAAGATTGTGGCAATTAAGACCCATCTCCACAGTTAGAAAGTATATAAACAAACATTGTTCTAGCATAGAGATGCTGTTGTGAGAAACAAGGAGCGCAAAAAACAATGTGGTTTGTTCTTTGGACACAGCAGAGATGGGGAGAATAAAAAATGTTGCACTAGAGAAAAATCAAGAGAGCACACCCCTAGATGTGACTATTATACCTTAGTTTACCTTAGAATAGAATGGTTTCGGTTGGAAGGTATGTTAAAGGTCATTTTGTTCCAACCCCCCTGCCATGGGCAGGGAGGGACATCTTCCACTAGGCCAGGTTGCTCCATCAAGTTTATAATTGATTTTCAAACTATTCCTAACTTATAATTGCTTAATATGATACGAGCAGCACATCCTTATATTTACCCATCCAAATCTATACCAATTTCTATAGCACCATCACAAAGTCATGACAAGATAGCTTGCAAATGGATTGTCCTATCAAACTGTTGGAAAATCTGCATGGATATGGACCTCTGTGTTACAACATTGCAAAGCACTTCATGCTCTTTTCCAGTAAATCCAAAATTACTGTTGCCTCTCCTTAGGAAAAGATGGCAGCGCTGACCTGGGCTTCTCAGGCCTGTATTTTTCTTGCATACATTTCTGGAGAGTTAAAATCCAAAAGTGGCTTGGACACTTGCTTAGGGCTAAGTTCCTTTTGCCTTTGCAGAGAGATGTCTGCCTCTGATGAGGTAGCCTGCTGCACAGCCCACAACCACAGGGAGGGAAATTACCTTGTCTGAAGATCCTGGAACAAATATCTGCTCTTCTAAAGCTGTGCACTGTAGCTCCATTGCCCACAAAGAGCAGCTGGGGCTGGGTTAGTTTGAAGGAGTTTGGTGATGTGAAGGACTGAATGCAGAGCTCATTGAACAGTGGTTTGACCCTCTGGGAGCCTGAAGGCTTCAGAGCAATATGTTGGGAAAGCAGCTTGAACTGTGTACCTGCACCATGGAGCAAGAGTCTTACTATGAATTTATCCAGTGCCAGTGCTGTTTTGTGACTGGCATGGGCCTGAAGCAGGAGTTCTGCACAGCAGCTACAGCTACAAGGGGGCCTGACCAGGAGAGGGACCCTTGCTGAATTTTGGTCCTTCAAAATTTTCTCCATCTGCCTTAGGTCGCAGTGCAACTGCTTTCTCTAGACTAGGGGAAGAGACTGTTTCACTGTGTGAAGGACAGTTTGTGATATTTGGTGCTCTCTGAGCATGGTTTTGTCAGCACAAAGATAGTGACAGGCTGATTAAACTGTGCAAAGCTGTAACTGACTGGTTTGTGCTTTCCTGCCCCAGTGGGGGTGATAAGAAAGGCTGAGCTGGCAGAAGTATCACACTTCAGGCACAGAAATTCTAGGGCTGCTGCATTCTGAGTCTGTTCAGCATTTCTGTATCTGCACGTGCCTGAAAATGGTACATACAAATGAGTCCAGCATCCCCAGGGAGCTTTGGACCTTCTGTATATTTGGCTGAGCTGACTTGTGCAGGAGCATGTCTGAGATTTCCAGGTGCTTGGTAACCTGTCTAGGACTTCTGGATGTCTGAAAATCCTCAGCCAACCTCAAATCCTTCTAATTGCCCCTGGACAAAAGCATGGTGGAATCAGACACCATGTAGGTCTACAGCTTTGGTTAAATGCCAAGTTAAAAGTCCCAGGCATTGTTAACAGGGAAGCCTTTCCTAACTTCTCTTTTGGAGCAGGAACTTGAGCGTCTGAACCAGATCCTGGAAGCAGAGAAGCAGCGTTTTGAAGAGGTGGTGCGGGAGCTGCGGCTGGAGCAGGAGGAGATCAGACAGTAAGGCAGCAGGGCAGGAAGGACACAACTCCCACACCAGGCAAAAGCACTCCTGTGGTGGTGAATCAAAACAGTCTGTAAACTCCACCTATTTTGTGCATGTAGGAATTAGATGCTACATTGACCAAAACAGGAATGGCTGTGGGCTCTTTACCTGCATTTGCTATTGCTTGTGACCAGTAGAATGCAGCTCAGCTTCATTTTGCACTCAGTCCTCCAACAATTTAATTTCAAAGTGCTGGGACACAAGTAACTCCCAGATTAGTTGGGGTAGCATGGCAATTAACAAGTGCAAGATTTCAGAGAGACACTCAGTTCAACTAACTGAGCAGCTATGTGGGGTCCAAACAGCTGGATCTGGTTTTCCACCATCAGCAGAATGACAGTGGATGTATGCTGATGTTGCCTCACCAAGATTAGTTTTGTCATTTTTAAAGTTTGCTATGCAAAATATGAGCAGCAAATGTACTTAAAAGTCAAAGGATCCAAGTGCTTTGCCGCAAATGTTGAAAGGGCATTTTTTGGCATCTCTCTCTTTATTTTTTTTTCCTTTTTTTCCCTAAGTAACATCTCAGAAAAGCGAGTGTGATTTTGCAAACCATTTTTGTTCTCATAGGCTCTGCTTAGATGTGACTGCCCTGTCTGAGCTCCTTCAGTTGCAACCATGGCTCTGCCCCTGCTGGAGAAGCTCAGTAACTGTGGGGTTGGGTTTGATGATCAGGAGGCACAGTGAAGCCCCTGGACACTTGTAGGGTGTCCAATGCAGGATGTGATACTTCCTGGCAAACTCCTGGCTCTCCAGGATTGGCTATACCAACCGATGATTGCAGGTCCTGCACCAGGAGACCCACAGCCCGCACAGCCTGGGTGTGGTCTCTGGGGCTATTGTTCCCCTGCAATAGTTGTCACCCTTTTTGCTTCTTTAGGGAGCTGGAGCTCACAGCCCGCTCCCTCAAAGGAGTGGAGGAAGAAAAGAAAGAGTTACGAAGTCTGACACAATCCTTACAGAACACCCTAGAGGTGAGTGACCGCTCCTCCCCTCCGAGTGACAGTATTTTGGCCTGAAAGCAATGCTGTCCCATGGAATGAATCCAACATCTGCCAGTGTCAGAGTTGAAGTGCTGTACAGATGAACAGGTTCATTTGGTAGCTGATATGAACACCAAAATCCCCTGCAGAAAGGATGAGAAATGACACAGAGCACAACTGAACCAAGATTTTCTCAGCAGTACCAGGTGATACAGTGGGAGGAAATAACCATAATAAGCTGTACTTTAGGAAGCTTAGGTGGGAAAGTAGGGAGAGAATTTTCACCAGATGGGCAGGCAGGCAGTTGGAGAGGCTGAGGAACCTTCATTGTGGACTGTTTTCAGACTGCAAACAGCCACAGCTGACCATATCCCGCTGTGCTAACAGACTGGCTCTGAACAGCAGGCTGGACAAGAGCCTACTGCAAGGTCCCTTCCAGCCAGCATGACTGTAAGTCTGTGATGAGCTTTTTATTTTTTTTAACTGCACCTCCCAACCTTCTGGTGGAGTTTGAAGCGGCAGAGGGGCATTCTTTGTTCACAGAAAGGAGCATGATTCCCAAGAAAATAATTTACCACATGGGAATCTAGGAAATAGTCTTGATGTACTAAAATCTTTCCTTACTGATGAATTTGTGGAAAGTGTCTTTCCTAAATGTATATTGTTTGTGAAATTTCCACACAGTTGGCATTCTGAAGCTGAAAGGTCATCTTTAATGTTTGTATCAGATCCTGCAAAGTTGTCCAAAAATCTGTTCCTTTGGGTTCTTCTCCTTGCCTGCAGTTATGAAAAAATAGAACTGGAAAGTTATGGAAATTATGGAAAGTTATGGAACCCTAATTGCACACTGAACATTTGAGAGGCATGACGTGTCAAATTGCCTGCAGTTAGAAGCACCACAGAGAGTGTGCTTCCAGGTCCCACTAAGGAGCAAGCTTCCTGCAAGGAAGCTGCCTGCATCTGTGATGCACCAGGGAAGCACAGCTGCCTGAGCTGTGTCCTTGCTAGCATATCACCTCAGAGGAAGGCTGGTTCACCCCTTCATAGCAAAGGCTATGGTGGAGGTTTTCTGTCCATGAAGCAGGTATGAAATTAAACTCAAATCTTTTGATTCCTGTGTTTAACCTGAATGAGTCATGTGGATGTAAGGATGGAGGCACTCAGTAAGGAAGAACCAGGCAGGAACAGCAGCAGAAATGTTAGACTTGGCTGATACTCACAATCTCTCTTCTTCTTCAAGGAGCTCTCCCTGGAAAAACAACAAATGCTGGAGATGCTGGAAGAAAATGAGAGCCAGGTCCCACCTCCAACCAGCCCTAGCAAGGAGCAAAGCCCCATGTGGGGACTGCACTGCAGCCTGCGACAGATTGAAGAGAAGATGCAGCAACTTCTGCAGGAGAAACTCCTGGCAGAGAAAAGGTGAAGTGGGGAAAGAGGACTCTTCTGCTCAGGCTTAGTGGTGCAAAATGATGTGACTATCTGCTGGCTTGCTTTTTGCCTGCCAGCACCAGGCAAGTCTGGAAGCTTGTCTGGTTCCAGTGGCAGGAGTTCAGGTTACAAATCCTTCAAAGGAGACAGAGTGAGCCAGGGCAGCTGAACTTGCTCCCAGTTGAGCCTGCTCCTTTCAAACCAGGACTTGGGCTTGTGAAGATGTTCATGGCCTGAAGGTGTCCCTAAGGAGTGTTTGGTGCTCCTGGGCCTCATCTGGGCATTGAGAATGTTCCATTCAAGAACTGTCCAGCAATGCCTGTGTTATTGGAATGGAGCACACAGTGCTCCTGTTAGCAGCTCTTTCCTCTGGGCAGTCAGGTAGTTGAGCATGCCTCAGCAAGATACTGAACTCCTTTCCTTCCTGTGAGTTGTGTTGGGGTGGGAATGGTCATCTTTCTTTGCTGTGCCATGCACCAGGATGAAGGAGAATGAGGAGCGGTCTCGAGCACTGGAGGAGGAGCGAGAGTTTTACTCTTCCCAGTCACAAGCACTGCAGAACTCACTCTTGGAGCTGACTGCAGAGAAACAGCAGGCAGAGAGAGACCTCAAGGTATCCCCTGCATATGTCACCTATTGCTGTCCCTGGGCTCAGAGTGCTCCCATTTCCTCTTTCAGTTCATTCAAGTCAATCTCTTGGTTTTATTTAGTTTTCACATAGTGGTCATAAATCTTCATTAGCTGTGCTTCATATTGCCAGCTGTATCCTGGCCTGCATCCAAAGCAGAGTGACAGGCAGGGCAGAGAGGTGTGATTCTGTCCCTCTGCTCCCCTCTGGTGAGACCTTACCTGCAGTGCTGCATCCAGCTCTGGAAGGACATCAACCTGTTGGAGCGAGCCCTCTGAGCACCTCTCCTGTGAAGACAGGCTGAGAGAGTTGGGGCTGTTTGGCCTTGGGAAGAGAAGGCTCTGAGAAGTAAACTTTATAGCACTTCCAGTGCCTAAAGATGTCTACAAGAGAGCTGGAGAGGGAGTTTTTACAAGGATATGTAGTGATAGGACAGGTGAAATTGGCTTCAAACTGAAAGAAGAGAGGTTTAGCTTAGGTGTTAGAAAGAAATTCTTTATTGTGTGAGGGTGGTAAGGAACTTGAAACAAGTTGCTTAGAGGAGTTGTGGATATTCCATCCCTGGAAGTGTTCAGGACTGACTTGGATGGAGCTCTGAGAAGCCTGGTCTAGTGAAAATTATCCCTTCCCATGACTGAGGGGTTGGAAAAGGTGATCTTTAAGGTCTCTTCCTACCCAAGGCACTATGATATCATGGTAACACATGAAATTACCATCTTATATCTATGTAGTACTACTATTTATTTCTGAATCCTGAAGCCTGATTAATCCATTCAGTACAAATCTTTTAATTTGCTACTGTGAAAGTGTTATTGGTAGATGGAGGGGAGGAAAAAAAAGTAAAAGAGGAAAGTAGACACAATCAAGAATAAAGATTCAGAGCAATGCTAATTTCAAAGAAATGCTAATATGAGTGTTGCAGAACTGAGCAGACATCTTCCCCCTTCACGTGTGCTCAGAAAACCAACCTTAAGACTTTTAAATCTTTAGTAACCTCTGCAAGAACCTGGGTTTAAAAGCAGAGGAATTCAGCTAAGGGACCAGCCCTCCTTTGTAGCAGACAATACATTAATCTATGCAAAGGTAACTGGACAAAGTATGGTATTTTATTTAAATCTAAATAATGTAAAGGTTATGTTAATAATTGGCTGTTCAACACTCAACCTCCTTATACAAATATTTTGTTCAGAAAGACCCGCTCCCCAAGTCATTATTTTTCCTGCACCTCCAATATTTTATCTTGTAATCTTCTACTCAGCCAGACTAAAGCTAAGTTGACCTAAGCTGTATAGTCTTTTTCATTTGCTAAACTAGTACTGTATTTCTAATTTCTCTTGTGTTTTGCTTCTGAAACGAAGCAGTGTACATCCCTTTGTGGGAATTGAATGCCTTTATCTCAAGTCTGTCTCAGCTGGATTGATGTCCTTCTGTTCCTGCTCAGCTGCAAGTGCTTGCATTAGCACAAATTCATGTGTTGAAATACTGTCTCTGATTCCATATGGTTTATGCAATGGGAGAAAAACTGTGAAAAATGAAGTCAGAGTAAAGGAGAATTACTATAATAGTCTGGACTTCAGATTCTGTCTGAAGACATGAGAAATGACTTTGTTGCCTTGCAATATATCTAACGGTTTCCATCACTGTTGTCTTTTCATTTTCATCCATGGCAAGTCACTCACAGACCTTGTGAGTTACCAGGATGTTTACTGAGAAACAAGCTGCTTTTCAGCAATTCTTATTTTCTTCCTCAGGCTGAAGTGAAGGTTCGCATGGATCTGGAGAAGAGACTGAGAGAAGCTGAGGAAGCGTTGCAGAGCTTGGAGCAAGGCTTAAATTCTCTGAATTGCAACAAGGAGAAAGAGAAGAAGATGAAAGCAGATGTCAGTAACTTGAGAAGTAAGTTAGTCATCCATCCTCTCTACTGATGAGCAAACTCAAGAGAGGAAATATTTGTACCTATCTTCCCAGGCACAAAAAGAAGATTCCAAATTAGCAAAGCTGCACATAAATGTGCTCTCCCAATTTCTTGTAGCTCCACCACACCTCTCCTTTGAGGAGCCATAATGTGCTATGCAGGTAGTTGGTGTTTTGCCCTCAAAGGAGGTTGAAATTATTCCAACCTCTCAAAGGAGCATGAAATTATTCCAGCCTTCTCTGCTGGGTGGAAAGCAAACCTAGAGATGAGCAAATACTTTCCAAAATGTCAAACAGGGAAGCTGTGGCAGAGCTATGAAAACTGGCTACATCTGAGTTTTAAGGAGTACTCTGATTCCCCTCAAGGCTTTATTTCTCAGCCTTGGTTACAAGAATAACACCAGTTTAAGGAGGCCAGTGGTTGCTGTAGCAACGTGCTGGTAGGTGACCCAGAAGGTGAAGTTTGGATCTTTACTCAGAGCTGAATCACAGCATCAGCCCAGCACTGCAGTGCATGGGTCAGGGGTAAGACTGGTATTCCTCACAGGTTATCCCTGTTTCTTTGCCTTTTTTTTGGTTTGTTTGGGTTGGGTCTTTTTGGGTTCTCTCCGGGGGCATTACCCTGGCATTTGGCTGGAGTCGAGCTTGGAAACTGACATGAGCAGCTTCAGTTGAGTGAAATCTTGCTTGGTTTCCATGCTTAAGTTATAGTGCAGGGAGAAGTGCTTATGAAGATGCTGTGTCTGTACAGTTAAGGCTTCATTTCAGTGAAGGATGGCTGTACTGGGGCAATGCAGAAAAGTCAAAAAGTCCTGTGGTATTCTGAGCACTGTTAGGTAAATAGAGATAAATAAATATATAAAAAGTTTTATATCTATTCACATAATTTATATATATTTAAATAAAACAAGCATTATTTGGTAGTTTCTACATAAGATTTCTAAACAGAGTAAACCAGGCATGATTCTGAATGTCATCCCACTGGCTCAGAGCCGTGGTAAGAAAACAGAGCTGAAGTGGATGTGTTGAGCTCAGCATTCAAGTAGAGCTTCACAGGACCTAAGTGAGTAACTGCTACTGAATGTCTCCTGATATTTCCAACCTTAGATTTTGGGGGGTGTTTTCTTCAAAAGAGTAAAAATGTACTGATGAGCAGAGCACTAGAGAAAATAAGGGATCAGCAATATTTCCCATAACACTAGTCCCAGCACAGGTTGCCTCAGTGCTTCCAAGTGGCTCCTGCGGCTCTGCCCTGCCCTTTATAGGAAGGTTTGGGCACATTAGCACATGATGCCTTTCAACAGCAAGGGACCAGCAACAGGCAGGAGAACAGCAAGACTGGAATGGCAGGATGGATACTGGTCAGATCATAAGAGGGGAAATGGGTCAGAAAAAGCAGTTTGTGTGGGCAGATCAGGGCAGAATAACATCAGAGTTTGGACATTTCTTGGGGCTTTTCTTGTAGCCCATAATATATGTAACTATGTGGTAGTATTTGCTGGGCTATTAAGAAATCCCTTACCATGTGTGGCCTGTTCACGTGTGCCTGTGCTGGTGTTGCCAATACCTTCCTTTTGAAGTTAGACCTTCGAAGAAAGTAAGATGAGTGAGGCTTCAGAGCTGAGAATTTTATCACAGTATCAAAGGCTTTTGGCAGTTGAATCATGAGCAGTTGTGAGAACTACTGATGTGGCTGCAGTTCTTTCTAAATTTGAGTATGCATTTGTTGGGAACTAGAGGTTTTTGTCACTTTGAAAATGAACATTTGAAAATGTTCTTTCTGATGGCATTCTGGAGCTTTATGGATTGTTGTTCATGAAGGTCATCATTCCCTGGCTCAGCCCATCGACAAGTGCAGTCCCTTGTGACTGGTTCACATTACCTGGAGCATCTGTCCCATCACTGTTACAGTGGTGTTCTCTCCCTAGAGTTCTTTGAAGAGTGCATCCGCAATGCTGAGCTGGAGGCCAAGATGCCTGTGATCATGAAGAACTCCGTGTACATCCACAAGGCTGCCACTCGCCGCATAAAGAGCTGCCGGTTCCGCTGCCGGAGAACCAGTGCTTCATGGAATGACAGTAGGTGTCAGGCAGCCTTCTGCTTTATACCCTCTAGGAGCAGATATGTGCTGATGGGCCTGTCATGACAGTAAAGTCTGCAAGTGTTTGTATTTCATGTTCATTAGCAATGGAATGGAGCCACAGTGCTATTTGGAGCTTCCTTTCCCAGAGAGCAGGCACTGAGCCTGTGCACTTGTTGCCCATTTCTTCATATGTGTTGAAAGCTAAACTTCTATGATGGTCCTGGGCCCCTAAAAAAACCACACTTAAATACGCCTTTATCAGAATGCCTAATCACAGACTGAGTTAGGCTCTGTCATGTTGGTCACATGGCTGGTCAATGCTAGTGAAGCTTTATCTTCAGTTTGTGTCCCTGATGGAGAGTGCTTACCTTTCTGTGCTGTTCTTGTTTCAGTGAAACAGTCCCAGTCCTTCATCTTCTCACATGCAGAAGCTGAAAACATTGAAGAGCTGAAAGAAGCAGCCAAAAGACTGAGCCGGGACCAGCGCTTTAGGAAAACCATCTATCAAATCATGAGGTCACAAAAGGATTCTGCTTCAGGGGACAAAAAGTGACTCTTCTTGGGAGGGGTATTTTGAGATCAACCTGCCATTCCGCTCTGCACAAGTTACAGCCTTGGGCACTAGGCTCAGAAGGGAGATTTGGCATTTGGTGGGGAAGGTGGGGGAGAGTTGTGTGTAGGCAATCCCTTCAGGTTTTGGCTTTGCTTTAGTCTGAGTGCTCCCTGCAGCCTGTCAGACCTTCTCTGCTGGTCACTCCAGACCTGTTTGCTTTGGCTGCTTACATTAAGCCATGTTTTGCCAAGATGCCACAGTATAAAAGTTAACCAGAGACCGTAGCTTAGAAAGTGCCTCTCCTTTCCTTCCCTGTCTAGCATGTCTGCCAAACACAAGTGCTTCTGAGGAAGCCTTTAGCAGCCTATATTCCAGCCAGTGTAACTCCTCAGCTGAACACAGCTCACCCTGTTTTGCCTGATCCCCTCTAGGAGATGGCTTGCTGCACACCCTCAGTCAATCAGCACTTTGGTGTGGCACATTTCCTGAAGACTGCAGCAGTCCCAGAGGCAAAAGTATCAAACACAGGGCCAAACTTTTTGTCTTGACACTACATCATTTCAAGCAAGCAGCAACAATACAAGGTGAAGACAACAGGAGGATGCTGTAGATTTGGGTCCAAGGAGGATCATGTACAGAGAAGAGCTTATAGGTAACTCAGTGGCATCGATGCAAGCTGGAGGGAGGGTTCTGTTGTATTGACAATGGGCAGAACATTCCAGGGCCACCTTTGCACACTTTTTGCCCTGGGACATCCAGCTGTGTCAGAAGAGGGGAATGTGTACAAGGGAAGGTGTTTTCTGTTGTTCTATAGGAACAGGCTATCTGTTTCTTGGTGTGAAGAAGCCTTTGACTCAGTTTTGATGGCTTCTTCACACCTCTGTAAAATATGCTGGAGGGCAGGAGGGTGAGGGCTGTCCCGCAACAAAACCCACTACCACTTCAGGCAAGCTGTCAGGGCTGTGGAAGAGGAGTACAGGAGAGGAGTCACTTTGTGGTGAAGCCCCTTGCAGACTCTCCCACCTATTTTAAGCAAGCAGTTGGTTGATAATTACCCATGCTGTAGAAACAGCACTGCATGGTGCTTACAGAGCACAGGATAAGCACACTTGAAGTGACACCCTGTTTTCTCCTGTGTATTAATTGGGAAATAAAGAGACAATATAAAGGTGAATAAAGCTAGCAGCAGAAGTACATCTAGGGGTTAGGGGTTGGTAAAGTGCAGATTTACTGTACCTTTCATTGCGTCAGGACCCCATGGTATTATGTATGTCCAGTGACACACGGGTAGTTGCTTGCTACTGTCCCATTCAGACTGTGGCAGTGCCCACTCACAGCCTTTGGCTTCTGGCCACCTACATAATTTCCTGCCAATTTAGTGTTGTTCCTAGGGAGAAGTCAAGAATGAGGCTGGGAAGCAAGCCTTGGTTTAACAGCCAGAGGAGAGGGGTTAATGCTGGGTGGACAAGCATCCTGTGGCAGTGTGATCCTCCTGGATGGAATACCTCTAGTGTGATCAGAGGAAAAGCTTTGAAAGCACAGCCTGTGCTTCCCATTTCTGTCAGTTACTGACTAGTATAGTATCCTTCTGCCAGGCATTGGGAGGTTTCATCCAGTCAGAGGATCCAGCTCTGAAGGATGATGTTTTTGTAATATGTAATATGGTAGGAGAAGACTGTTTCCATCCTTCCTTCACATACCCAATCCTTCTGTGGTTTACCTACTTGTGTTTATATGCTAGAAAGCCACAAATGAATTCTTGCTTCTACAAGGCTGAAGGGCAGTGATAAAGCAACACAGAAATGTTTTTTTCCTTTATGCTGTTCGTAAATAATCTCTAGCTATTTTCCAGTTACAAGGTCAATATTAGCTGATGGTGGAAGAGACAAAATAAAGGATAGCTAGGGAATGCATCTGTAATTCAGGCAGTTAGGAAAATCACTCCATGGCCTGTATACAGCATTTTTGTTCTATTATCATCAATGCCACAATATCTGACTCTTCAGAAGTATTGTATGCAGGAGATAGCCACATCAGGTCTTCCTTTACTGTGCATATTGACAGCAATAAGTAAATAAAAGTTATGCTGACACTAGAATGAATTCTTGTGTGTTCTCGATGCACTGTCACCAAAATGATGTTAAATTGTCTCTGCAGGAGTTCAAACAAATCATTGTGACACTCTCATTTACTACCAGCGCAGTTCCTCTGCTTCACTGAGTTGTTGAGTTATGTGTTTAACATCACCTCTCAGGACTGGCTGTGTGTAAAAAGCTTTCACCCTTGCTACCCACTTCCACTTTTAAATTGTGTATAAAGTTAAAGCAGAATGTATCACATCTGAAGCAGAAAGCTCCCATTTGCTCACCTGAAGTCAGTGGACAACTCTGTGTGTAACCAGCAAGACGTGCCCTGAGCCACCTGTGAGGAGGTGCTTTCCTTCAGTCATTCCCTGCTGCACAGGAATCTGCTACGCTGTAACCTCCCTGGCAGTCAGCACGGAGCTGTATCTGTGCACCACAGCATCTTAATTCAGTGACTGTCTCCTTTCAAAGGACACAGAAATTACTGATTTCAGTGTTCTCTGCGTATTTTTAACGCAATGCAGTAACAGGATGATGGCTTAGGGAGCAACTCAGCTCTGTTCAAATAACCTCCACTAGTAATCCTAGATTGCTTTCTTCTACTGGGAAAACTGGGAATGAGGTAATAGCTTCCTCCAATAAGAAAAGTTCACTAACTTGTTCTCTAGTCTCTGAAGACAGAAGAAAACATAGGATGGTTTACACCTTTAGATTTTACTTCAGGAGTTGCAGAACACCTAGACTGGCTCTGAAAAGCCTCTGGCCATCCTTCACCTCCACCTTCTGGGTAACACCTGGGAACTGATTTTCCCTCTGAAGACATTCCCTGTTGTTCCAGTCAGAGACACTGCCAAATGTCAATCCTGCTGATTCTCCTCTGCATTGTCTTGGCTACTTTTCACAGTGTGAAGGATGGCTCCTGGTAAAGGTTCAGTTAACTGATTTAAGGGTTCACATCATCCTCCTTATAAGAAGCACAGGCTGTTTCAGTCCCTAGTGAAGAAGAGTGGCCCACTGCCCCAAGGCTTTGCTCTTGCCCAGAAGTAAATATCAGGGAAAGGAAGGCAGTCCTAGCCCTGCTTCCCCAAATCTATGCTGCTTCTAAAGCAGAGAAAGTAGATAAGAAATGGAAATTGCCCTCAGGGTCAGAAGTCAATGATAAAGGATAAATGGTTGCTAGTGCGTCTTGTGCATTGTTATGCATGGCATACAAGTGCCATAGGCTGGTAGTGGTTTTCAGTGATAAAGTATGGCTTTTTTTTAGCTCCAGATAGTAGGCAGGCTTTCTGCTTAGGACTCAGTATATCTCTATGGAAATAAGATGATAGATTTCTATAGGAATAGTCCATTTTGAATCTTTCAGTGCAGTCACTTTTTGTGGTTACTAGAGGGACAGAAGCTGGCTTATGTTGTATCTGTTAAGGAGAGGTTTGCTCCCAGGAAAGTGGCCCATGCTCTGAAAGTCTTGTCCAAGGCAGGGGCTTGCCTGGACACTTGGTGCTCCTTAGTTCTGGTGTGCCTGTGAAGGATGCATTAATTCCTCATGCACAAGGACAACTCTGCAGTTTTTCACCTAGTCTGTGTATAATTTTTAACCCTCCTAGTCCAAGCATGGCTCTGAATGGGTTACCGTGAATTGTTACAGGGGAATTGTTACCGTGAGTCACCTGAGAGCTGGGTCTGAGGTGGCCTCTTGGGGTGGCAGCCACCACGAGTTCAGCTACTATATGTGGTTTCTTGAACAACCTGCAGTGCATTTCTGTGCACTGAGATAACATTCCTTTTTCTATATTAAGGAACACTTACTTCTTACTGCAAGCTTAACTCCATAGCCAAAATGCAGAAAGATCCAACTGAGTAGTCAGGTCTGTGAGTCCCTCCTGCTTTTTGCAGGATACATTGTAGTTCTTGAACCAACATACAGATTCTGGTGGTTTTTTCAGTGTTGGCAGACCTGGCACTTCAGAGGAAGAAAAATTATAAAGGCTATTTTGTGGGGGTAACAAAGGCACCTTTTGCTAACTCAGAGGTGTTGCAATAAATAACTCAGCAGGGTCATGTACTCTTATTTTGCTGTATCCTGAAAAGTGCAAAGTTTGCATTGCTTAAAATACTATGTGAACTGTGCTTAGCCTTGAGTTCTTCTTGACTGCACCCCTGCCTCAGACCTCTCTGTGGAAACCACCCAAGAGTGGCAGAATGTCCTCTCCTAGAGCTGCTCTTCCCATTGGTTTCTTCATCATTAATTCTGGGGTGGGAGAGACCTCCCTGCTCTTCCACACATCAGTGGCTGCCCACAGGGGATGCAGCCCCTGCCTCTCCAACATGAGGAGAACAGGTTCTGGTTTTTGTTGTGGGTTTTTTATCTAAGTTCTGCAAAAGAGGAATTAATATTTTTGACAGCTCCATGTTAATAAGGGGGTTTGAAAACAAGCTGTTTGTGGTGGGTGTGAGAAAACTGACTCCCTGCAATGGAATTAGGCCTTTTCAAAAGAGGTTCTGGCTCTCAGCCTTTATGGAGTAAGGCTAGAGGCTTGTATCAGTCACTGCTGAAAGCACAGCTGTGACCAGGGCAACAGCATATTTGGCAGAACTGTCTTTGAGACAGTTCACAGAGCATTCAAGGTCCCTGGGTGGCAGAGATGGGCTGTGCTTTTAGGTGCACTAATCTTACCAGCAATCAAAACAACACAGCAAGAAGGTAAGAATGCTGTGGCTTCTGTAGCAAAGTAGAGGAGCAGGCTTTTAATTCAAAGATTGCCAAAGATTAGTTGGATTGTAACTTGCTTGGGAGTAGCCAATGTTTTACTTTCTCCTTTCCTTTCCTGATTCTGCCAAAGGCATACCACATGCTTGTTGCAAGTGACAGGAGGGTGAGGAGGCTTCAAGAGGAAGGAGATTGAAAGGTAGGAGTGCAGCAGGTGAGACTAAAAGCTAGAGCATTGCCAATAGTTGGTGTGCTTCTAAAACAAAGTGTGTGCTATGGCAAGAGCATTGCAATAACCTGGAGACAGCTGTTTGGTTTCCCAGTAAGCTTCTTGCTGAACCTGAATCCAGTCCAGGAGTCCAGCCCCAGGTGCTCAGAGTAAAGGAGTCTGCAGCTTAGGCCCTTCTTCCCTCTCCCCAGTTTACATGATGCAGGGATATGATCCCTGTGATTCAGGGATATGCTTACAGTATTCTTTTGGGGTAGCTGTGTTTACGCAGAGGCTGCTCAGAGGAGCTGAAAAGGTGCTGGAAAAGTTTTGGGTATCTAAACATGGACTGGAAGAGACTGGAAATTCCTGTAACTCTCAAGGGATTTGGATGTTCAGAAACTCCTCTAGCCTGGAGCAGCAGCCCTCTAGATCCCTCTCTGATCAAGTGTGTGGTAGTTCAGAGAGATACTGCAACCCATGACGGGATGTGAGGCAGTGGAGGCTTCTTTTCTTTCTGCTTTTTCTCCTTCTCCTAAATTTCTCTTGCAATGATTTCCTCCCTTACACAAATACAGATCAAGTGTGATTTAATATGGAACTTATTTTAGATTAAGAGAAAGAATGTGCAGGCAGAACTGTATTTCCTGCCTGTGTAGGGGGAACGTGGGCTCCAAAATGAGGACAGAAAATTCTCAGCCATTCAAAGGTATCACAGATGGATAAAATAATTGTGCTTATCAAATATATCAAGCTTGTATAAGGGGGAGTAGTGTGATACACTGTATTTAAAGCTTGAAGCCTCGAAGTAAAGGAAAATTAATTTGTTTGGAGAAGGAAATGTTCAATCCCTTGCCCTGGCTGATGCTGAAAGAACTAGAAGGGAATGTGCACACTTAGCCCACTTCTAGCATGTGGCTTGCTCCTGGTGCTGACATGAAATTAGTTTTAATGGCTGCTTGCTACACAGAAAATCCCTCCAGCTGTGACAAACTGCTGCTGAGCTCTAGCCTTGCTCAGAAACAGTGGTGGTGGTTGTGGATCCAGGGAGCATCCTCAGACCTGGATGCCCCAGAGGATGTGCATGATACCTTCCTGACACACTCACAGCATCTTCACTTCATGGGAGACTTTGGCTTCCCCTTGCAAGTGGGCATGAGCTCAGCTTGCAGCTCTGCTGCCACCCTGGAGCAGAGAGCCCCATGCCCACAGCTTGAGCTGCTCCTGCCACCTCAGTGTCGCTAGAGGACATGAAATAGAAGCGTGGACTCACAGTCACAACAGTGAGGTTTGATCCCAGTGAGGCAGGAAGCCTTTATTTCAGGGTTTGTAACCCTTTTTATAACGTGTTACAGGTCAACATGACTGGCCAAAGGACCACCTCTCTGGTCCCATTGGTGGAACAAGAGAAAAACACATTCAGAACACCTGTGTGACATTGTTTTGAGAACTACAACCTATTTACAAAAAACAATCCTTGAAAGAGAATTTCCCAAAAGATTTTCCTTTGGGAACAGATCAGCCACTGCCAGGCCAAAAAACTCTCTCAGGCTCAGAAAGTCATGTCCACACCTCAGGCCTGTTGGATTCCAGCACAACTTGCCACCAAGATTTCAGCAGCAGAAAGAAAGGAAGCAATTTGGTGAGCCAGTCTTAGGAAAGGCTACTGGAAACAGGGCGGGGAGCTATTCTATTCCCTTCCTGAAGGGAGAAGAGCATCTCCGGATCCTGGCCCCCACAGTGCTCTGCTACAAGCACCGGGTTCAGCTCCTAAGTGCAGCCTGGCTGTCAAGGGAGCTGCGTGTGGGCTATGCTTCATTCCCAGATCAGGGAAGCAGAGAAGGGCAAGAGAGAACAGTTGCTTTCCGGGTGAATGGGAAAGAAAGAACAGTCATAGCAGGGAAGCAAAGAATAGCTGTTGTGGGTAGAAGCCTGCAAAGGAACGAAGTATCCTGAGGACAGGAGGGAGCAGACCTGAAACATGCTTCAGGGCCTTGGTTCTGGTTCTATGGGCTACTGGCCATAACCAGAGTTTCCATCCTGTCTGTGCTTGAAGAGGATTACCAAGCTAGCAAACAAATACTGCTTCACACAGTGAGTATACACCCTTTCCTGCCTATCCAGCTCTCCCTAGCTTTGAACAGGATTGCAAGCTGGCTGTTCCTCACCTTCCCCTCCAGGCTGCTCCCTCAGCTTTCTGTTTATTTTTCTGTGCCTAACTGGCACTCTTTCCCCAAGGTGGGAATCAGCCTCACCCTGCTGGGGTTTGCAGCACCCAGGAACAGTGGGAGGACAGTTCTGCCATGGGGGAGATGGGGGGGCTGCTCTCCTTAGAGGGCAAAAGAGGTGAGATACACCCTCATAGCCGCTCATGCTTATTTCATAACACTGGCTTCCTGTCTAGAAATATTATTCATCCTGCTCCAAAGTCTTTCTGACTTGAGCATTTCATGCAGAAAATGCACAGTGATGGGCAGTGAACACCCCAGGCTCTTAACCAGGAACCTTCCCTCCCTGCTCCACAGCCCACCTCACATGTGGCTGTGGGACACAGGTGGGTAAAGAGCTGGGCAGGGTGGTGTCCCCTCACCTCAGACATGCGGTATGAGCCATTTCAGAGCCTTTGTGCCAGGTCCTCTCCCAGTGTGTTTCACAGGGGCAAGGGGCAGGCAGAGGAACCAGTCCCCTCCACTAGACCTTCAATCAGAGGAGTTTGTCATTTATTCAAATAAATATTTCATAATCACATTGGGGTTTTTAAAAATAATTTTTATTTTTATTGTTTTCCTTGAAAATAATTTGTCCAAAAGTAATTTCTGGTTTTGACTCAGAGGCAGAGAGCAGACCAGAAAGTTTTACCTTCAATGAAGCTTGGTGTGCTTTGTAACTGAAGATAGTCCTGGAGGCTGTCTCTACTGTAGCTGCACTGCCAGACCCACAGAAAAAGCCGTGCATGGGCAAACAGCCCTGGCAAGGACAGCAGCCTGTTAATCCTGCATTAGGCACATCCGTGCCTCCACTCTGCAGCTGCCAGGTCAACTGTGGCCTCAGCTTTTCCAAATCTTTCAGCAACCTGCTAAAGACAGGCAGCTGTGCATCTTCCCTGCTGCCCTGGATGAGGGTTGGGGCAGCAGCTCTCTGTGATCATGGCTGGGCACACAGCTCCCATGCTGGGGAAGGCAGCCTGTCCCAGAGCAGGGGCTGGGACATGAGGCTCATGGGGAATGTGCTTTCTGAAGCTAAGCACACAGAAAGTCTGATGTACTCTTTCCCTTGCTGCTGCTTTTCCCTGGAAAAACAGTCTCAAATCACAAGGGCTATAAAACTAGTGCATTTCCTAGCTCTAGCATCATCTAAATAAGTCAGGTCAGAGAGGTGATGTGCCAGAAATTTCCTCAACGTTCTCCTATCTGCATGATTTAACAGACTGCAGCTATAGCCTAAGAAAGACATCCCTCTTACATGTAGCAGGGACATTCTAAGTATCTCTGAAAGTCACTGAAAAAAACAAACTGTTTCCTTGGAGGAGGTGGCATGTGTGTCTCAGACAATGGGCTCATGGGGAAAATGGAAAGTTGGAGCTGCTGACTTCTTGTAGCTGCAGTGCAGCAAGGGAGAGGTTGTGTCATAAAGACTTCCTGTTTTAAGGCTCTGAATTAATTTGAATTGTTTTGCAGAGTAATGGGCTTGCACATTACTGCTGTAATGGGATAGTGAGAATCAGAAGCTGTGGCTGCCTCTGCAGCAGGAGACATCAATAATGGAAGAAGGAGGCTGTGCTGTTTAAGGTCAGAAGACAGTAGGACAGACAGGACTATATTCAGCTTTTTCTCTGCCTGTCTATGTGATGTTTGCCATGGCAGGGTGTGAGTTCCCAAGGTAACATGAAATGAATCCTGTCTCCTTTCTAAGGAGAAATGGGTCAGTATTTGCCATCCCCACAGCCCTGATACCACAGCCTGCCATGTTGTGGATGCTAGTTACAGCAGTAAAGCCATGACTGCAGCTCACTTTCTGGAGGCTGTGTCTGGAGAAATGTGAATTGTACAGAAGTGGGATGTGGGTACTCATCTTTAGACAGCTGTGCCAAAGACAAATCAGACTTTACTTTATGGAATCTCCTTTCTCCTTAATCTTCAGAGATTTATTGAAAACAGCCTCTAATCTCTTCTGCTTGCCACAGACAAGTATGTTTCACCTACTTATCACAGGGTGAGTCTTAGTGCCATTCTTAATCAATGGCGAAAAAGGCTTGGGAACAGGATCTGTGGCATGCCATCTCTGGCACACACCAGAGATTTCCTGCATTAACTGCTGCCTAGACCAACACATTCCTTCACACACTCAGCACAGACCCTCCAGGATGTATCCAGGGGCAGCAGCTGGCTGGGGAGCATGTGGGCTAGCAGGCTTGGCTGTGCACTGACAGCCAGAAGGCAGAGTTCCCAAAGGAAACCTGGCAAAGCCAGCTGACAGTGCCTGAGCAAGGGGAAGGAGAGGAACCAGGGTGCTTCATGGGAGGGAGTCCATCTCACACAGCAGTTACTGTCCCAGGGCCTTAGACTTACCACTGGAGGGGCTATATTTAATTACATACATTTTCCAAGAGCTATTTGTATCTAAACACATATGGACCATTTTTGGGGGAAGATTAAATGTCCAAGCTAGGTGCTGTAACCTTTGGAAGCTGAAGGTTGGTGAATCCTCTGGAAAAGACGGTCCTGTTTTTGCTGGCCGTGCTGTCATCTGGAGCATAGTGGAAATGCAGAGAAGTCATGATTAAAGTCTACTTGTAGGGAGGAGGTGAAACTTAATGAAATGGAAAAACTAGTAAGTAGAGGTGCCAGGCTGGAGCTCCATGGGAGGAGAAAGCAGCTGATGCCATTCCTCAGCTGACCTGGTGAACCTGTGCAGCCATCTCCCTTTCTGGGGAGCACCTTGTAGCTTGGTTAGAACAAGCTCTGGGTTGTGTACCCAGCTGCACCTCACAGCCACATCCCTGTGGAAAGAAGCACATGCAAGACAGTGGGCGAATAGGGCCATGCTTGATTTCCATGTGTTTAAAAGGGGTCCTTTCCTTCACATGCTCTAGAAGAGAGATGTGGTTTTTCTGAAGGGGTTGTACAGCTTTCTGCTATGGACAAAGTGATATTGAGGCTTGGATTGTGCTTTCTGCAGATCCTGGGGTTGCAGAGACAGTGGCCATGGGAGAGACACTGAGGAGATGGCCCCTGGCAGACTACAAGGCAGATTAATTAAGAACAATACAGAAAATACATAATGTCAGATTTCCCCACAGGCACAGGGAAATGCAGGTGGGAAAGTGAGGAGAGCCAAGGAACAGCAGTTGAGTGCAAAATCTAAAGCTTTATTAGCACTCTGTTTTCCACAGAGCACTGTGGGGTGTTGTCTCCTTTGCCTTAGATAAGAGATAGGGAAAAAGGACCTTTATTTGCACCTAGCTCACCCAGGCCCCTTGCAGGGCAGGCAGGTTACTCACTCTGCCTGCCAGTCTTGCCTGTGTCTCTGATGTGCCTGAGCTGTTAGGTTGGAGGTGGATGTATGGAAGGGGCTCTGATACCTGTGCCCTGTCCCAGGAGGATGAACAGCATGCACATAACCTCAGTGAGCTCTTTGGAGGATCCACCAAGCTCAACAGAGACAGACATCTCAGAGACAATTAGACCCTTCATGTTCTGAACTAAATTAATAAAAAATATTTTTATTTTTGATTTATAGCTGAAGAACAGTGAAATTTGCTAAGATGTGTTAATCCTGTGCTTTAAGGTGGGAGCTGCTTCTCTCACATTCCAGCGCTGCAGGAAGCATCTCCTGGTGGGAAGATGGAGAAGAGCAGTGCCCCTGGCCGCAGTGTAGCCCTTGCTGCTCACAGGTAAGGCATACAGACTTGGCAGGGTGTGAATATTTCACAAAAAAATGGTAAAAACCAGGGCCTTTAGGGAGCAGCTGGACTGCAAAAGACAAGATGGTGCTGAGGGAGGTGAGAAGATGTCATTTGATTGCTTAGCTGCTTTTGAAAGGCACAACAAGGACTCAGCACACATGTAATTTCAACCAGAATCTTTAGGACCTAGATTCTTGTAGAGATGAGGGTTCCTCCTCTGGAATTCCTGTCATGTATGTGACCATGAGGAATTCCCCTGGAGAGCTGCAAGCTATTTGTATTACCCAGCTTTGGGTAGACAGCCTCATCCTCTCAGCCTTCTTCTATAATCTCAGTTTACACCTTCCCCTTCCATGAAAAGGTGCTGCTCTTGGCAGCCACCAGGCAGGAGATCATGGCTTATCCTGCCTGGCTCTGTGCAGTCCCGAGGCACTCACAGCAATGCTGTGGGAGCTGATGCCCTGAGCTAGTGCCTAGTAAGAGCCTCACTTTGTAACTTTCTGTGTCAGGAGTTTTCCTTGCTATTTTATGGTGGCAGCAGACCTGGGCTCTCTATATTTAAATCTCAAATGAAGATGTTTTCCCTCCACTGATGTGAGCTGCCCTCTCCCAGCCCATCACTGTGCAGCAAGCTGTGGGGCTGGCAGGCCCTGTAGCTCTGCCCTAACACACCAGCTTACATGGGAATGGGACTGAAACTGATGTGTAGAATCTCTGTCCTCTGAAGCTGTATTTCTAGATATGTATGTTTACCCCAAGGTCACTTCTCTTTTGGCCCAGTTTTAGTGCTCAGATGGTTCTTCACTCTCTTTAGCACATAGTGCCAAACATCCAACTATCAAAGCCTCTTGTTCTCAGAGGGCCAAGTTTGGAATAAGGCGTGTTTAAAAGAGGAGGATGTATGTACCCAAAACTGAATACCGTTTTTGTTGTGTTTATCTTCCCCTAATACCAAATGACATTTTGGGGCAGGTGAGAAGAGTCATGCTGCATTTCCATAGCATCTTAGCAGCACTACTTCCCCAGAAACAGCATTAAAATTAAGGCCTGTGGGCTTGCAATGACAGTTCAGCTCCTCATTTTGTTCCAAGCCCTGGATGCATTATCTGTCAGGAAGATAATTCCTTGACCTTGTGGTCAGGGGATGAGTGCTTTGCTTAGTGGTTAAGCCACTGCAGTAGATAACATGCCGAGTTTAATCCCTTTGGTAGCTGGAGGGGGGCAGGAGGGGCTGCAAAAATACAGTGGCTTGCAATAGCTCTGGAGACCTCAGAAACAGTGGCAACAATGCAGAAACTGTGGCTGTATGTGTCCATCTTCCTAAGTTAATTTGATGTCAGACTGGAAAACAAGCAGCCTATCTAGGGCACTATTTTGTCAAGTGATAGAGCCATATGGTGCAAAAACCCCACAGTTGTCTGAGGGCTTAGGCATGTCAGAAATCAGGGAGTCCCTTTGCGTGCTGATCCTGTCTCCTAGCTGGCATATAGAAAAAGAAGGTTTATAATTATTTTTTCCTGACGATGGGGGAAGGGACTCCTGAATTAACAACTAATCCTGCTGATTTGAACTGGGAAAGAATGAGATTCAACCTTTCCCGCTGCTTTAAAACTGTGGCTGGGATATGGCTGTGAAGCATGCAGCTGGCAGGTTGGAAAGCCCCAAAAGCCTGCCTTATTCCAGTTAAGTGCAGAAAATGCATCAGAGCATGGGTGAGCATACAGGTTTCAGGCTGTACAAACAGGGTTGAAGCCCACACTTCCAGTGGTATTTAGGTTTCTGTCTTACAAGTGAAATCAGGGAGAGCTTTGACTGACAGAGTCTCACTTAGGAGCTTTCATCCCCACAGCCAGACTTCTGTCCCCTGCTTTTTGGTTTAATTCTGTTTCTTGCCCCTGCCAGAGAAGAAGATGGAGACATGAGCCCCCATCCAGCTTGCCAGCAGTGAGGCATTATCATTCTATCATGAAGGAATCATTCTATCATCCACTATCATGAAGGAAAGCCCTTGGGTTTTTTGAGCAATCCTCTCTTCCCAGGCTGTCACTGCATAGTTAAGGATTATGATTCCCCTTTAATCTGGCTTTTCCCTTTCATGAGATCTCTGCTCTCTTTGGAAACAGCCCCAGCCTGAGACTACCTCTGGCTGTGGTGCCACCTCTGTTGAACACAGGAATGTGCTAGCTGTCACCATGTGCTTGCCCTTGGACAATTGACCTTAGCAGGCAGGAACCAATCCCTGGTCTGATGGCTCAATCGAAATGGCTGCTTACAAATACAGGCGGGTATGGATCTGGTCTTTGTGAAACACTGTCAGCCAGCAATCTAGTTCCCTAATGAGAACTGGACCATGAGCATCCTGTGGATCTCTACCAAACCCTGGCAGTTTGATATTAAATTTGGTCTTTGAGGAAGGAAAAACCAACCAACCAAAAACCCCAAAACCAATTAACCAAAAAACAAAACAAGCCCCCAAAAACCTAAACAAACCCTCAAAAAATCCCAACCAAAAACCCCAACCCCCGCCCCCCCCCCCCCCCAAGAAAAAAAAGAATGAAAACAGTCTTTACTAGAAAAGTGCTTCTTCATCCTGTGGTCTTGAGATACATACCTCTCCTTAGCTCATCCTCCTGATCCTAGCACTGATATATGGTAAAATCTTTTCTCTGCCAGACCAGGTTCAAATACTAAGAGGTGCTCCTCATCACCCTCTGCTTCACAGAAGAACCCTGGGCACACCTGGTTGCTGCCCTAGAGTGCAAAGTGAAATGTTTTAGCTCAGGCTCCTTCCTAACACTGAGGGGTGTGCTGCCTGACAGATGCCTGGAGCAGCACCCATGCAGGCCTGGGGTAGACGAAGCCACTGGGCTGGGGTGCTCCAGAAGGTATTTCTCTGCTGCTGTAATGGAGGAGCCTTCAACAGGAAGGAGACCCAAAAAAATTCACAATTCATCATGATTTACATGTAGGGTCACAGTCTTATTTTCATTATACTATACATTTGTTTAAGTCCTGTATGTGCTTATCCCAGGCTTCTCTTTTCCATCCTTACTCCCACCATGCATTCAGGACATGTTTCTTTGCTGTAGAGGTATGAGAGCCATCATAGTTGGAGATGTCTAGAACAGTTCTACAATTTTCCACTCTGGCTAACCCTAAGGACAGCATTTTGCTTGTTGGAAAACATCATTCCTTTCTCACCTGAGGTTGTAAGTACTTTCCACCACTCTTCATTCCCTGAGGGTACCTAAATTGTGTGAAGCTGCTTGACCATATACATTTATTGCATGAGACATATAAAAACCATGTCTCCTATGATTTTAAGGATATTTAAATAACTCATTTTGTTATTTCTTTCTTCTTCAGACATTCTTTCATTTCCTCTGGGGAGTTATTTCGTTCCTCCAGTTTCCCCATGGAAAAACTTATGCTAAAATTATTCTCTGTACATCTGATACATTGACTCCTTGGCCAGCCTTGCCTGCTTGCAAGATGCCTCCCTGTACCTGAGGACACTGCAGTGTGTTGCCATGGAGAGGACTCAGACAGCATTACTGGGTCAGCAGGTACTGTACAGCATGGGAGTTTATGCAGCACTGGTGTCAGGACAGATGGAATGGGCCCTGTGGGCTCCAGGAGACTGCAGAAATTCCCCTGGTAGCTTACACCAAATTTTCTGTGCATTTGGGGACTCACAGGCTGTGACTCAATCACATGGCATCTATGTTATGGTACAGTGTCTTTGCAGGGAGGGATCTGCAGGTTCCCAGAGACAGTGAAGCTGCAAGAAATCTCTGGAGCAGCACAGTGCAGTCTGATTAGAGACACTTAGAGAGGACAGTAGCTCTGGGTGTGAACATCATTGCCTTCAGCAATCTCTACGATTTTTTTTATGGAACCATATGTAAAATGCATTGAAATATCTGATTCTACAAACAGAATGTGCAGGTTTTTTAAAAAATTGTAGGAATCACAGAAAACTTCTGTTACAAGACAGAGTGCCTTCTGCCTGGAAAGTGCCTGCTGCTAGGACTCACAGCACCCATGAGATGTAAGCTGGAGTGACAGCTACCATGAAAAGGGATATTGAGTATATCTACAGCTAACCTGTCAGGTGTTCTAGTGTTGCACAAAGCCCTGAAGCTCTCAGCTTGCCTACCTTCCTACCATTTTCTGAGAGCAGGAAGGTCACCTCTGTTTTACTAAAACAGTCCTCCCTGGCTTTACTTCCCCTGAGCAGCAGAAGGTGAAACTAATAACAGAAAAAGCAACATCATGACTTATAGCTGTTACAACATATCTAAAATCTCTGTCATGACAGGCCATGCAGACCTCTATGAGATAGATATGAATTTACTGGTAGAGTTCAGGTCATAAGGAGAAGTAATGGAAGTAAATTAGCAGCAGTGTTTCACAATCAAAAATAAAACAGTAGCATCCCTTTGCTATGCCACAACACCCCAGTTTTTCTGGAGCTTTTCAATCTATGCCACCTAAAGCCCAGATTCAGACAATTTCTGTAGTTGCTCGTGCACAGACATACCCCAGTTTAAGGAAGAGCAGGGCAAATCAGTTTTCTTGAAGCCTCTGCAGACAAGTGGACACTTGGCTGCATCCTATGGTTAGCTCCCCTGCTATCTAACTGCAGGCAATGGGAGCAGGAGTCTCAGGATCAAACCAGGAAACAAGGAAAGCTTGACAGCTTCAGGTGGAAGCTGAAAATGGTGCAGAGGCGCCTAGAACGCCTGGATGAGGGCTGCTGATATTCTCTGGTGAGAACATAGTACCACCCTTCTACCAGAGTTCATGTCAGATGTGGACTGAGTCCACCCAGGATGGCTGTGTAGTGGTCTCTCTACAGTGAAAATAGTGCCTGCTCATGGATCTCACCTTTTCCTTGAAATCTGAAGAAATAGCTGTTGCTGGGAAGTAAACATGAAGCCTGTCTTGTCAGCATGTACAGGAGACAGGTGTAGAAGTAGCAAAGCTTGTGAACAGAGTGGTCCCTTCCTAGGGTCTAAGAAATTGCATGCAACATGGCACTTAACAAAACTTTCACCTGCTGGCATAATGTGGCTTTTTTTTTTCAGGAGGGAAAGAAAAATGGTTTTCAGCTTTACCTACACGTGTTTCGTCCTGCCTTCCTCATTTATTTTCCTGTCTCTTATAAATCATTAAATAATTGTCAAAATAGCACAGCTTACTTTGAAGGTGATTGAAAAAGAGACTAAATTATTGCCATCACTCTCCTACAAACCAAAACAGTCCCAGTAGCACCCAACAGACAAAGAGCCAAATCTCTTACTCCCCACTATTTAGCTTACTGTCTGACAAGGTACTTCTGTGCCAGCTGCTCTTCCCCTCAGCTGCATTGAGCTGCTTAAGCAGATACTGCATTGTAAACACCCAGGAACACAGTGTCCAGCACCAGGGTATTGACAAATTTGTCACCCAGTCTAAAAATACCAACTGATATATTGATACAATTTCCTGGGTACTGCTCAGACAGGAGGAAATTTCCACCCAGCTCCTGAAAGCATAAGCTCTGCCAAGCCACTGTGATTTACATAAATAATGAAAAGTTTAATATATCTAAGCTGTATTCACTCCTAGAATAACTCTGCTCACTCTAGAGAGGAAACTAATGGGAGGAACTGGGCTCTGTAGATTTAATGTGCTGAAAGAAAGTGTTATTGTATGCTGTCATACAGAGATCTAAGTGATTCTAGCTAGCGAGAATGGTATAAGGATACTCAGTCCATGTTTACTCGTTCATTTAACATTTCCATCTGTAGCTCCTGGCCATTTCTGCTAATGCACCTTCTTCTCACCCTGCCCCTGTCCTGGGCTCCCAGTGCAGCCTTATCTAACTTTCAGGCCCCCCATTTAAAAGTGTTTCAGGGTTTGGGGGCAATACCTAGAAGTGGTGCCTGATGCCTTAAAACCTTTATCATCCATGAAGCATCAGCAGCAGATCAGGAGTCAGGGGAGCTGCCACAGCAGGGCACAGGGATATCCCTCCACTGCAACCAGGAGAGGTTAATGAGAGGACTTGCATGGGGATTAGGGAGGACATGAGTGAGAGCTCCAATTAGACCAGGGAGGCCAATGTGACTTGGGGCAAATCACATCAGTTCTTTCTGCTTCAGTTTGCTTGTACTCAGGCTAGGGGCGATAACTAGTTTACCTCACAGCCAGGTCCTGAGATTAGATGCAGAGAGCTTTGTAAAGCACATGAGAACAAAATAGCACTGGCAGTTTGGTTTTGTAATACAGGATGATTCTTACTGCCAGAGTGGTTTTGTAATGCAGAGGATTCCTTGCTGAATGGCAGGGATGCAGGAGATGTGTGCAAAGTTACCAGAGAAGGACTAGGCTCCCTTTAGACTAGAATCTTACAATAACAATGTCATGTTTCACAGTAAAGATGCATGCTCAAAAGAATTGGCTAAAGACAAAGAAGTCAGACCTAGAACCAGATTTTTTTTAGGTCCTAGTGTTAAAAGGCATGTGGAATGTGGGACATATTCCATAATGAAGGCTCTGAAGATTGGCCTCCCCAGAGAGCTGGATGCTCTCCGTGAATGGAGAACCTGTTTCCAGGTATCTTGTGTTGTTTTTTTCTTGTTACCAGTGTTTTCTCTTCAAATCATCACCTTATAATATCTCACCAAGAAGGAGGGCAGAGTTGCTGCCTGCCTAGAAGCCAGAAGCATTATGATTTTCTTACCATACCTCTGTATTGGCTCTTTAGAGTGGGCGCTACTTGCTTGCCAAGGACTTGTGGGGCTACATTCCCCCAAGTAGTTGTGTTAGGGCTCTGTCAGCTACCACAACATCCCTGTACTGTGCTGGAAAGTAGGTGTCTTGGGGCTGATTTCCATAAAGACTGGGCTAAGCCAGTGTCTTCCTCTTTGCCTATGACAGCCTTCTTTTACAGCTATGCAGGCTATATCCAATCCTAACAAATTATATTCCCTGGGAGCTTGACGCAGCAAAGCATTAGAGCTTACATTTGATTGAAGGGAGCTTGTGCGATCTTAAAGCAGATGACAAAGCACCTCCCAGAGCACCTCTGCCCTCCTGAATGCAGTGGCTGCTCTACTGAACAACAGCAGAGTTGCAGGTCCACAGAGCAGAACTATGTGTGAAGACACAGTTACCACCTGTAATGTGCTGCACCTAACTAGCTTTTTATCTCATGCTTACACATCTCCCCGCATCCTCTTTAAAACATAACCAAAAAAAGACCCCCGCTCAAAAAAAAAAGTTCAAAATGGCATTTCAACTACTACATTTTTGTCTTTACCAGCAGAAAAATGCCCACAGCTGAAAGCATGTCTTTCTTTGATGCAACAACTGCAGCAATGAGAAGCCTTCCTCAGGTAGGACATGATAAGCCTGGCTATGTATTGCAAATTCTGTTTCACATGCCTTCCTGCCCAGCTTTGGCTTAATAAAGCCATGTAAATCTAACTAAGTCCCCTCTCAAACCTTTGAGCATTGCATATTCAGCATTTGCAAACAGAATTCCCCTGGCACTGGGAGAAATTTTATCACAGAATGAGTGTGGAGCTCCATGAGCATTCTGAGAGGAAAACAGGTAACCAAGGCGAGAAATCTAATCCTCGTGTCCTTCTTATTCATGTGGTGAAAGAACTTAGCTTTTAGATGTATCTGCCAAATTCAACCTTGACAGAGAGAATGTGTTTTAATGATGAATTCTGCGTGAAGATGAAGCATGCAGGTAAAATTGTTGGCACTCTCTCCGGCACTGAAGGGCTCCAGTTTCAGTGCAGATGCCATTAAAAACTAGACAATCCACATAAACAAGAGTTTCTGAACATACAAAATGTGTTCCACTGTGTTCCAAAATTCCTCCAAAGTTCAGCCAAAAGAAACTTCACCTTAGTCAGTTCTTCTCCATGTTGACTGCTTTGACTTTTAGCTCTCCCTAACCTGCAGATTAATAGCAAAAACACCAAATAAGCCCCATCTAAAAGGGCCATACTTTTTACACGTGACCCAGGGTTTAATTTCTGTTCCTACAGCAATCCAGCAGAATTCCTTCTCAAATAAACAGAAGCATAACCAGACCCAAGAAATATCTCTCATGCCTCCACCCAAACTGCTGACTTAAATTTTCCATGCTGCAATTTTAAACTCATAAAATCCACTGAATTTAATGGACTTTGGACCTAAACCACTACAGAAATAAAAAAATATCCATACACAGATTAATGTCTTTTGAAAAAAAAATATTTTTTTCTCAGACTGCACATTCAAAACTTGAGCTGTACACTGCACAGTATAGGTACACTAGTTTGCCAATCCAATTACCATCATGTAGGTTTGTGTAGATTAGTTCAGCTGTAGCCCAAAGGTGTCAAACTCAGTCAGCAGCAAGAGACAGACCCCAGATATAATTACAGTCAGTGGCCAAGACATGTCTCCCAGGCTGCAGAATGTTCTCCATCTGGAAATGCCCTTGTCAGAGGGAGGTTTGGACACTCTTCAGGTAGCTTTCAGTAGAGCTTTAGGGAAAACATGCTGCTCCAGTTAGAGGCTGCCTGTTCATTCATCCACTTGCCTTTTCGCAGCTCTCCCCATTTTCCCTCTGCTAAATGAACCAAGCAGTGAATTTCAATCACAATGCAACGACAGAGGAACCAAAAGCCCTCATATCCATGCTGGCAAGCTGTTTCTGCAGCCCCAAAGGCTACAAACCAGATGAAACATTGGCTATGCTGGAGTCACTGCAGGTTTTAACTCTAGTGCTGTCAAGGAGCAAGGGTAGTTTTGCACTGGCTGGATTTGCACCACTGGCCATCTCTTTTCTCAGTCTTTGAGCTACAAGGGCACACACAGATCACTGTGGCATAGACAAAATGTGGAAAAGTCTGTGTTTTTTCAAGGACCATGTCCAGTGTTAGAGCAGGATTCATTTCACTGTTCTAACTGCTGCTTTGAGGATGAGGGTGAGGAGACAGCCTCCCTGCTGGAAACAGTAATGCAGCTGTCCTTTCCACAGCTATCATTTGGCTGTTAATGCTTTTCACCAAGGGACGTTATTTTAATAACCACTCAAATAAATAAATAAATAAATAAATAAATAAGTAGATAGATAAATAAAACTTTGTGCTTTATAAGCAACATTTGTCCAAAGTCTTTGAAGTGCTTTCCCAAGCCGAGTCTTACTATTTCCTTTGAGTCCCAGCAACCCCAAGAGCCCAACTCCACTTCCGTTTATGTCAATAGGAGCAAGTCCAGCCTCTGAAGACTTACCTGGCATTACACAGTGAGCTAATGATTGACAGAACAAACATTGCTCAGGTGCCCTAATTCCTACTTTCATGGTGCCTGCCCTTAACACCACCAATCGTACCATGACTCAAAGACCAAGACCTATAAAAATAAGAAAAAAATACCTACTTCTTAGTTTTCAACACTGTTTGTGTAACATCTCTAGCCTTGCAGGGCACCAAGGTGTATTTGGTCTATTGTTACTGTTATTGTTCATTTAAAACCTTCTTTAAAGCCTTCTAGGAGGGCTCTGACCTGCTGTCACCTCCTGGGAAATTCTGGTAAGCAATCTATGCATGCGAGACTGCATGTCTGTGCCATACGTCAACCCTCTTGTAGCTGTCTCTTCTACTGTGTTGTACGTCAGAGACATCTGCAAAGAAACAAAATCTTGTCTTTTCTCGCTGCTTCTCCTCCGTGCTCCAGGTCTGACTGCTATGACCAGAACAACCCAATACGACGTCACAGATGGTGGAACAGAGAGCTGATGCTGTCTGGAGCCAGAAAAAAACCAAACCAAAGTGCCTGCTTTGGGTGTGTGCTTGAAACTCCAACTCAACAAAGAGTAAATGTGGAAACCCGGAGCAGAACACCATTGTACATGAATGCTGCGCACAGGGCACAGGTAGGCTTTTCACATTACTTGTGTATTTAACTGCAGGACTCAGTTCCCTCTAAACAGTATTGAGTTAACTCTTATAAAAAATACACGATCCTCCTCAAAGAGAATCTGTAATGTACCTTATTTTGTGCATCTACTCTTTCTTGTGCTCTGTATAAGGATACAACTCCTAGCACCTGCAGACAGAGAAATGCTGCCCTGCTCAGCAGATGATGATAAGAGCTGGGCGAACGTCTCATTGTATGCAGCTCATGAGAACTGTAAGGTTGGAAGGGAACCCTGAAGAACATCTGGTCCAACTTCCTGCTTAAGATAGGGCAAATTGGATAAGGCGGCTGAGGGTCTTCTTGAGTTTTGAGAATTCCTGAGGGTGGTGATTTCTGTTTACAAGTGACCTCCATATTTCCCCTAAAGTCCAGATTCCAAAGGTTCATTCATTTTTATATCTTAAGGAACAAGTGGCTTGTGTGGGTGCCCGTCAATTTGTGGACCACCCAAAAATTCCTCTCCTTTTCTCCCTCCTCCTCCAAAAAAAGATGGAATTCTACAGATGTGGGAGAGCTAACAGTTACAAACAGCAAAAACAAAGTTGTGTTTGTGAGCACTTTCAGACAGCTTCTGCCCAGCTCTGATCATGATGTCTACTTGCATGGCTTGATCTGTGCTTTCCCTAGCTTGGTACTAGCAGCAGCAGCCAAGGGGCACTCAGGGTATGTGGCATTCTATGCTCCAGCCTTCCTCACCTTCAGCTCAGCATGGGAGTGCAGCAGCATTGAAAATGCGGTCCCATAACTTAAACCAAACTACCTGTCATTCCAGGCAGAATCAGCTTGGGTGGTTTTGGTTCTTATTCAGTAGGCTCTAGAAGTCAGCAACCTCTGTTTGCATTTCCAGCTCGAGAATGCAGCTGTAGTCACCTCTGGTGTAGACAATCAATCAGTAGCTCAGAGGCTTCAAGCAGATTTCACAGCCCTCTCTGAAAAAATGCGTGTGCTTGTGGGGTGGAGGACACAAAAATTTGGTTCCTCTCTGTAAGGATGACTGAGGTCAGTCTTTAAAACACACCCAGAATGAAAAATGTATTCAAAACAGTATGTGAAATAGCTGCCACATTTTTGTGCAGTACCCTGCTCCCCCAAAATACAAAATTAAGAGTGGATGTTGGTTTTCGTTGTTTTTTCAATGCTCATGCCAAGGAGCTTTTTGTCACATTATGATGGACAACCAGCGGTACATCCTGACTCATCCATGACAAGATCTTTCATTTCTTACTAAGGTGAGCATGCAGTTCTGCTTCGAAGACCATCCTGTCAAAGGTGCGCACATTCGTCTCCTCCCGCACCCTTTCCCGGACATGGAAGGAAGCTCGAGCAACAGACCTGGCATTTTCTAAGACAGTCTTCTTCTCCTTGAAGATCTGCTCACTTCTCTCCAGCTTCCTCTCTATAGAGAGGAGAATTTCCCTGCGCCGCATGTCCTCATACTGTTCTACCTTTTGTTTGTTCATCT
Organism: Anthoscopus minutus; assembly: GCA_013399455.1. Taxonomy (NCBI): domain Eukaryota; kingdom Metazoa; phylum Chordata; class Aves; order Passeriformes; family Paridae; genus Anthoscopus; species Anthoscopus minutus. The sequence goes on along the minus strand of VWYI01048767.1, from coordinate 71,852 downwards.
TCTGCACTTTTTCCTTTTCCAGACGGCTCAAGACCACTTTGCGGGCTTTTTCTTGGACAGCCTCTTCAGCCACCTGGGCAGCATGCTGGAGCTTTCTCTCTCTCTCTCTAGCCAGTGCTTCCAAGTGCTCCCTCTGCTCTCTTTCCCTCTTCTCTGCTGCCAGTTTAGCTCTCTGGATCTGCATGTCCTCACGCCTGGCCTTCTCCCTCAGCTCCTGGTTCCTCTTCTCCACAAGCTGCTCGTAGTTCTCCTGAGCCTTTGTCAAACTCATCTTCAGGGATGCCTTCAGCATTTCCTTCTCTTCTGCCTCTTGCTTGGCCAGTTCCTTGATCAAGGCCTCATGCTTCAGCTTCTCTGCTTGGTTGAACAGTCTCTTTTCCTTTTGCAGCTGTACCTCCTTCTTCAGCCTCTTCTGTGCAGCTGTGGAGAGCTTCTCTTGCAGGAGCTGCTCCTCTCGCTCCTGGTGCTCCTTCTTGACTTCTTCCTTTGCCTTCAGGTTGAGCTCTTGATGGAGCTTTTTCTGCTTGTCCTCCTTGATGGCCCTCTCCAGCCTCTCCTTCCGCAGCCGCTCCTGCTTCTCCGCTTGCTCCCGCCACCTCTCCTCACACACCAGGAGCTGCCTCTGCTTCATCAGGGCAGCTTCCTCCTGCTCCTGGTTCAGTCTCCCTCGCCGCTTCTCCACCTGGCTCTCCCACATCCGCTGACCCTGCAGGAGGGCTCTCTGCTTCTCCTTCTCCTCCTGCTCCTTCCGCTGCTCAGCCAGGCGCCGCTGGCTGTCCCACTGCAGGTGGGCTGCTTGCCGCTGCTCCCGCAGGAGGTTGGCCTCCTGGTGCTTGGCGATCATCAGCGCTGCGATCTTCTTGTCTCTCTCTGGCACCTCCGAGAGACCCTTCTTCCTCTTCACCTCCCTGACGATCCTCTCGACCCTCTGGGCAGTCTGTGGTGAGTGGCTGAGGTCACCCAGGCTGAAGCTGCGCCCCAGCAGAGTCCCATTGGCGGTCGCCACCCCCCGACCCCGGCCACACACCTTGCCTCCACGCTCCCGCAGGCTCTCCCCGCTGTAGGACGACGAAGCACCCGACTCGGAGGAGGTCTTGCCCCAGCTACCCTCGCGGCGCTTCTGCAGCGAGTCCAGGGAGTGGCTCTTGCCCTTGGCACCCCTCGATGCCCTGGCCTTCCCCGCGCCATGGGTCCGGGGCCCGCCGGCAGCTGCGGCCGCAGCCCGGGAGGAGACGCGGGCGGCGGGCGAAGGCGGCAGGCTGCCGAGGGGCGCGAGGATCCGCCTCTTCTCCTCCCGGATAATCCTCTCCCGCTCCTCCCGGCACTGCTGCAGCTTGCGGCGGCGCTCCCGCTCATAGGCCTCGTAGAGGCCGGCGGCCACTCGCATGGAGCGCCCGGGCGCCTCTCTCAGCAGGTCCCCCAGCGCCCGCGGCAGCAGCTCCACGGGCCGCACGGCGCAGCGGGCGCAGGCCTCCAGCGACCGCGGGCTGGTCAGCACGTACCGGCTGCCCTCCGCCGCCGCGCAGTCGAAGTTGTACAGGTCCAGGTGCAGCAGCGGCGACTGCTCTCCAGGACGGGCCGGCTCTCCCCCCGCTGCCCCCCCGGGCGCCGGGCAGGGCTGCGGGGGAGGCTCGGCCGGCGGCTCCACCATGGCTCGGCCTGCGGGGCAGAGAGCGGCGGCGGGTGAGCGGGCGGGCAGCGGGCGCACAGACCCCTTTGTGCCCCCGGGCAGGGACGAGGAGCGGCTAGGAGGGGGCGGCGGGGTGTGCACCGGGAGTGCCTGGGGTGGGCTGTGTTTGTGCGGGAAGGGGGCAGGCTGCGGCAGGTGTCGGGCGCTGAGGGGCAGTGTCCGGGGGCGGAGTGCCCGGGGCGGGGAGCCGTGTTTGGGCGGTCGGGCACAGGAGCGTGGTGGGGACGTCTTTAGGACGGGCGGGTTGTGTGCCCTGTGGTGCGCGCGGAGGCGTTTGGGGTGACGGGGGTGTTCGAGGTGACGTGGGGGGCGTTCAGAGTCCTCCGGCAGGTTTGGGCAGGGGGAGCAGAAACGTTCGGCAAGGAACGGGGATGCTTGGGGGGCACAGCTACGTCTGGGCCGGGAGGGCAGTCTGGGCTGAGGGTGGGAAGGCTGNNNAAGGCTGTGAACGAGGATGCTTTAGGTGCGCTGGGCTTGGCGGAGTGGCAGACGGGGGTGTCTGTGCGTGAACATGTGAGCGGAGAAAGGGGTGCTCGAGGGTGTCAGGCAGGGCTAGCAGCAGGACCGAGACCTACCCCCTGGCCACCGCCCACGGCGCAAGACGGAGCCCTCCCGCCTACCCCGGTCCCCCGCGGCACTCACCGGGCGGGCGCGGCCGCAGCCCCGCTCTTTGTCTTGGTGCCGGTGGCCTCAGGGATCAGACGGGCGGCGGCGGCGGCGGCGGCGGCTCCTCCATGGCACCCCGGGCCCCGCGCGGCGCCCCCANCGCTGCGGCCGGCCAGGGGACCCGCCCCCGCCTCCTCGCCGCGAGAAGCCGGGCCCGGCGCTGCCTCGAGTGGCTGGTAAGCGCCCAACCCGCCAGAAGTGTCCTTCCCCGCAGGCATCCCCACTCCTTATGTGCGCATCTTTTCATCCGTGCGTCCTGCCCTGCACCTGCCCCTCCGAGCTCACGTCTTTCCCTGCAGACCTTCCCTAAATGAGCGGCACTTTCACGATCGTGCTCCCTGTTTTGCACTGTTCCTGCACACAAACAAGCTAATTTGTATTTGCCGTTAATATAGACAAGGGTAAAAGGGATTTAGGAAGGAACAGGAGATGCTAACCCAGTTTCACAGATGGCAAACTCAGCCCCTGGGAGGTGAAAGTGCCCGCCTTGGGCTGCCTAGGGAATTCATGCCAGAGCTGAAAAGAAATGGTAAAGCTCTCAGATTTCTCAGTTTAAAGCAGTTTCCAACCATGAAACCTTATTCTGTTTTGTGCTAGTCTAAGTAAGCTGTCTCTGCTTGATGCAGAGATGCGTCAGGCAATACAATACATATTTTTGAGTACCCACTTTGAATATGGTGTTTGCAGTTACTTTGAAATATCTCTGATTTCTACAGGAATCCTGGGCTTAACAGCCTCAGAGGAGTTGAGAAATGCTTTGCTCTGGAAATATCATTCAGCCAAAAGAAGATCACTGCTGCTTGTGGAGCTGCAGAGCGTCTGTGCCACTTAGTGGAGCAGCTCTGATTTTTTCAGGCAGAGGACAGGAGTAGTAAATGCACCATTAATCCCTGTGATATGAAGCCAACGTTTTTCAGCAATTTCTCATTTAACTTTATACAGGTATGCCTTCATATGCTTTGCTTTAATAAGGATGGATGTGATACTCACCAAACTACTTTCCAGGATGGCCCAGGACAAGGGTACAGAGCAAAAGAAGGACCCAAAAAGGCTTGGGAACTTTTAGCAAAAAGCTGAGGAGCTGCAGGTTGGTTGACATTTCATATTGTACAGGCAAAGACTGTGCCGATGAATGCGCAGGGTAATGATGCATCCACAGCAAGTGAGCAAACTCCACCAATAAGCCATATTGACTAGTCTGATCTCATTCATTCATCATCATAATAGTCTGCAGGGGATAGTTATAAAGCTTGGTTATTAGTCATGTGAAAAATCCTCAGGCCAGGGAACAGCTCTGCTGTATAAAGAGCCCAGCCTTCTAGCTGATGGGCTAACCATTAATACTTGCTGTAGCACTGTAGCTGTCAAGCTCTAGTTGCCATGTTCCCTCCTCATGGGAAGTATTAAGCTAGTAAGTGTATGTGCCAGGTCAGGTGTAAGCTCCTCCAAGCTTTTGGCATGTTGCTATTTCAGCCTTCATCAGGACTGTATTTGGGCCTTGATCTTTTCAGGTTTCTGTGTGGATCTTTGAGAGTCCTGTAAGTAGATGTGACTTCAAGAGACATTAGCACACACACACTATCCAAACACAGAGTCATATCCCTACCTCATCAAAACTAAAGGAGATTTGGGATGGGGAAGGAAATCATTGGAGGAGTTTAAGGGGATTGTTGCTAGTGAGTCATTTTCCCAGACAAAATTATAAAGCCTAATTCTCTGTTGGCTAGATATGTCTAGACATCTATGTGCTCAGGTGGAGCAGTACTATAAGATTATGCTTTGTTAAACATTTTCCAGTTTTGCATCACTACTAATGATAGCAAGAGATGCAGGGCAGTGGAAAACTGGAACTACAGATTGAGTAGGTAGAAATTTTGGTATTGCTTCAACAAATTCTTCCATATGCCTTCCATTGCTCGTGTATCATTTACTTTCTTCCCATCCAGCTTTAAAACTGTCCATACCTGGGTTCTTCTCCGTTCTCTTCATGAGAGCTATTTCACAACCTACTACAGCTCATTGGTAAAACCCTTTGAGTTACGTTCAGTTTCAGTTTTCCCTCTTTTTGTTTTGTCTTCTCTAAGTAATTTGCACTCCCTTCTGCTTTGCCTTACAAATGTTTGTAAACTGTTTCTATGTCCCTTCAGAGACAAGGAACACACACTGTCTTCACAAATCAATCCTCCATAGTTGCACATGTAAAGGAGCTATCACCTTCTGTCTCCTCCCAGTCGGATTCTTTTGGTAGCCACAGCCCTGAACTGAGTATTGGGTTCCTGTCCAGCACTCAGCTTTGTGTTGCCTGGCATAGTAGCTGTGTGCACATTCCTGGTGCTGGTGCTTCTTTGTGTCCCCTTCTCTAATTTTCTAGCTCTCCTAAGGCTAGATCAATATAGTTGGACTTTCCAAAGCTCTTCCCTCCTCTGGCAAGAGGAATGTTAGTTGGTGAATTATTTCCTCCTTGCTAAATAGCCTTTGTTTTCCAGGTTGAATCCTGTCTTCATCTAGTTTGCAATATCTACTCTCTGCCTCAGGCTTTTTATACTGTTGTTGGGATTACCCTGACCTATTGCATAGCTACTTCAGCTCTCAGCTTATTCCCTCTTGCTTAGACTCTTCCTGGTTTTGCACCAGAATATTCCTGCACCTTCCTGAGTGCTGCAGATAAGTGGAAAGTGACAGTCTTGGGGAGAGTAAAGAGCCCTCTGACACAAGTTTTCCTGGTATCTCTCAGGCATATTGCCCTTCTCTTCCTAGCTGCTGCTGGGACACAGGCATCAAGCATCTGCCCAAATATGTCCTTTCCCTGCCCAGATGCAGCTCCTGCCCCTCTCCTGAGACACACCAGAGCCTCTCCAGCACAGCCTTCTTCTGTCAGCTGGATGGTTTAAGCACTAATTTAAAATTTTAATGAGGTACTCAGTCTGTTTTACTGATCCCTATTGCCATGGTATACCTGGTTCCTTCCCTCTGAACAGCTACTTGTCACATGCCATAATCCTTTGTTTACAGTCCTGCAGCCCCATCCACCTGAGTGATTTTACAGCCTGCTATGTGATTATGCTGAACATAAAGTTCTGTTTGACATTTTACACTGGACATTCTTTGTAGCCAAGGTCCTGAGCCCAGCTTGCCACAATGTCAGTGTAACAACCTGAAAAAAAGCCAAAGTCCTCTATGAGATTTCAGTGTTGCTTCCTTTTCTACATTTCCCTTACTTTGCCTTTGGTTTTTGTCATTATGTGCTTCTGCTCTGTCTGCAGTCCTGGCACAGCTTGCCTTTCTCTTCCTTCATGAGTGGCAGGATGGGCATTTGCTTTCCTCCTGGTGCCACAGACAGCCTGCTGGGGAGAGGTGGCAAGGCCTCCCTCCTCTATGGGCCCCTGCCAGGCTGTTCTGGTGTGGTGAGTGCACAGCATCCTGAGAGACTTCAAAGTGACTGCCCAAAGCTGAGGCACTGTCCCCACAGCTCAGAGGCTTTGCCAGTTGTGGTCATCTGTGGCTGACTCTCATCGGAGTCTCTAGGGAAATGGAGCTTCTGGCTGGGCAGATGCACAGAACAGGGAAGCAGAGAGAGATGGGGCGTGAGGAGGTAGCTGGGAATGGTGACATACGGTGGGGGCGATGCAGAGGGCTACTGCCAGAAGCAAAATATTTGGCAGCCACTGGGGACAGACTTGCATTGCAAATACTGTATCTTTCACTCTAATATAAAGCTGGAGTCTAAGGCCAGTGTGCTGATGGTGAGTTGTTATTTGTGTTCATCTTTCTGGGAAACACCATGGTGTGTGCTGTTTGCTGTCTCACTGAAACCAGTTAGTCCTCAGTAATGAAAAGATTTTGTTGGTCCCTTGCTGAAAAGATCTGCAGATAGCTGTCTTTCTCTGTACTGAGGACTGTCAGTAGTGTTGCTGCATGGATGCTTTCTTGGGGTCATGCTGAACAGCATTCTATCTGGCTTTGTGCAAGTTTGGCACATCTGCAGTAGTTTTGTATTTAGGTAAACCTAGTCAGTTACCAGGGCTATTTTTTTTGAATAAAAATGTGGTAGGCTAGCAGAGAAATGAGGGGAAAAATCCTTGTCACTGCATATTCCCATGGAAACAATTATAGATGTGAGGGTAGATTTTATTTGGTTTTCGAGATATCCTGTTGTCAGTGGTAATTTCTGGGGCAATTAGAATGTTGGCATATATTGGTAGAAACCAAACTTCAGATGTGGCTGTTGAACCTAATGCATGCAGTTCTTCAGGTCAGGCTTGGCTTCTTTAGAGATCTCATGGGTCATGAGGGAGTTACGGAGCCCTTGCACATCATGAATCCTGGAGGATTTGGCCCTAAAGGTCATAGAGCAAACTTCAGATGAGGTAAATAAATGAGATGAATATGAGAATGTCTTTGTTATGAGAGATCAGAGTACACTGCTGGAGTGATCCATGCAGGAGTGCATAAGCTACTATCCATATACAAATAGTGCAGTGAAACAGAATAGTCTCTAATAAGCAAGTGCCATTGAGTGTAAACTCAACAGGAAGACTATGTCCTAACACTACATGGTTACATTTTCAAGCTGAAGCTGAAATGCAATTACATCCCATTCATTTTCTTGAAAACTGTTGGTTTTGAGCAAATGATCAGTCTTGCATGCTGCTTCAGTTTCCAAGCTGTGCTATTTATTCTAGCACAGCCTGGAAATCACAACATGAAGCTATTCAAGAGCAGTGGGAAATGCGACATTGCTGGCAGTGCTCTTCCAGGGAGGTAAAATACAAAGTGTAATCAAATGGAACAAACTGTCAGATTAAGACTGGAAATTTTAAATTCTTCTCATTTTAACTAATTGGAGGTGGTTTTTAGTTGAATAGTAAGATTATTTCTCTTTTTGTATGATTTTTACCTTTACCACTCCTTGGATTTTATCAGTTAGGAGGTATTTTTAGGACTGCAGAAATCTCACATCACTCCTTCTTCACCTATCGTAAGCTACATCAGAACATAGTATTCTAGGATATAGTATTTAATGTTCCAATTTAAATATGATCTATTTTTCCATTCCTAGATTGTACTTGGTCTTGCCTGATGGTGCTGTGCCAAGGAACTGGCCAGAAGGAAGAGATTTGCTCTTTGCTTCTGCTGTCATCTGAGAGCACAGCAGGAAGCATGAGAGGGGTCAGGAGTGGGAAGCTGGGCCTTTCCTTGTTTTGTTATCCGTACGCCTGTGCTTATGGAGTGTAAAAGATGTATATGGGGCCAATGCTCTCAGCCTGCACTGGTGTCTATTACGGCCTGAGGAGAAAGGCAGAGAGGTGTTAAACCCACGATGCCTGCTCTTGCATTCAGGAGAACTGGAAGACATATATCCCACTTATGGAGGCAAAGTGAACACACATGGGCAGGGTTGTGTCACTCTCATTCGGTCCAGGGGAGGTAGCCCAGGCCTGAGTTACCCCTGCTGTTTTAACACTGTTTAACTGTGATCTGTGCTACCAACACTGCCATGACTTTGGCCAAAGCCCCTTATGAATAATTCTTCCTAATTATGGGTGAATGTTTACAGTTGAAGCCTACTACCCATAATAATAAGATTATGTTTAAATTCCTCAAGTTATTCCTATTGTTATATGCTTAGATTTTGGAAGGGATAACCTCCTTTATTCTTTTACAGCATGAGCTAGGATTCTGAATTCCTTGGGCATCAGAGAGCATCTGTCCAGAACTCCAGAGGCCATACCAGTTCCAGTGCAGTTCAGAACCCATCATCTGATAATTGCATGTCATCAAAACCTCTCCAAGGGGGGAAACTGTTCTACCTGAAGAATGAGGAATTGCAGCTGGAGACAGTGCCAAATAGATTTTTCTTTTCCATTGGGCTGATTTCTGGGAATAAAGCCACCTGGAAGGCTGCTAGAAGAGAATCTTCCTAACTGGTCATATTTGCAATCAATTTTTATGCCAGATGTTGCTTCAGGAAATATGAAAGTCAGCAGACAGTAGTTCTAGTAAGCAGCTTGAAAAGGGCTGATTTTTATATAAAGAAAAGAAAGTGAAGATTTGCTGCTTTCTTGAGGTGTACAGAATCTGTATGTAGCCAAGCAATATAAAATCATGTGGAAAGAAAGGTGGGAATCCAAGAAGTTAACAAATGTCCTGTAACAAAAACCTACTGTATAATAGAAAGACTTCTACAGCTACCCTTAATTTTAAAGAATTAGTCAAGAGATACCAGACTTTCTTGATTTTCAGAGTGGACAGAGGAGAAGCTGAGAGTAAATTGAGCTGTTTTCTGGGAAATTGTGGAACATGAAGTTATTGGAAAGAAGGAAGCGTTGAGAACAATGGGTGTTAGCCAGGAACAGGTTCAGTTCTTTGCTTGTCACTTTTTTATTAAGCAAATGGTATGAGTTGGTATCTATGGAATCTGTACCACCCTCTTCCATCTGTGAAGAGGAATAATAACACCTTCCCTAAGCAGTGCATAGTCAATGTGATAATGAAGCTGTATATTAAATATATTAGATGAACTTGGCAGTGGGAAGATTTTAGGATGATTAAAAAGTAACTTAAATTGCTTACAGGATGATGAAGCGGGTCTTGTCCTTCATCCTCTTTGATCCCCTTTACAGCAGTGATGCAGCTACTGTATTATTGAACACATTAAAGGGGATGGGATAGATAGTTTACCATAAAAGTTTTGTAGAATTGGTGCTTCCTATACATTCCTATAAATGCTCACTGTACTCAGTGATTTGGGTTTTGCTGTACAATTTTTTTCTGCCAGTTCTCATGTTTTTTAGCACAGTGTAGGAATGAGATTCATAAGATGGTGCTAGTACAGGTGCATGGCACTGAAGAACCCCACAGTGAGATGCCTGTGCAGAATGGCTGCTGTACAGTGGCACTGTGTTCAGGCAAATTGTTCTGCTGGGATTTGAGTGCTATTCTCTGGAACACGTGGTAGGTGCTGATTGTACCCAAATGAAGCAAATTCAAAGAAGAAAAATGTGATCTGGTTTATTGGGCAAAGCGTCTCTGATAGAAAGGGAGTACACCAGTGGTTTGCAAGGTACTGAGGAGACTTTGTGCAGAACACTTTGTGTTATTCCAGTGTTGGGAAATCCTGCAGGCAATACTCTAGTGTTAAAAAAGATTAAATTAAGTTTGAGACATCAGGGCTAGTTAGGATGATCAGTGAACTAGTAAGCTAGCCTTAGGACAGGGCACTAAAAGTACTTCTATCTTTGAGCCTGTAAAATGAAATTAAAGGCAGGATGTGACAGACCTTTAAAAATATGCAAAGGACCAGGAAATTTGCTCAGCTAGTGCCTTTCATGTATCCTGCATTTTGCTGTGCTAACCCAGGGACATGTCACAGTCACCCTCAGAAATGCAGACTCTGAAGAAACTGCTCCTGCAAAATCCAGGGTGGTTTTGTTATTGACTTCAGCCATAGCAAGACCTACAGGAAACTCCCTTTTCCTTGCCCTTAAGTGAAGTGGAATTAATACCATTGTGCTGTGTGGCTTGAAACTAGCACAACTGGAGCAGAAGTCAATTTGCTGTATTTGAAAGAAAATTAATTAAGGCCTCCTTTGTTTCCCTCAGAGAGAAAAGCTCTGGGTAGTTTCCAGGAGATGATTTGTTTTGCGCTTCTCTGTACAGGCCTGTATGTACAGAACAAAGTAGTGCAGCTTCAAGACCCAGATCCCTATAAACTCCAGGTTATGAGCTGAGTCTTATGGCTCCTGTGGCAGAATGACAGCCCTGTCACAACTGTATGCTGCATTTCAAGTCACAGAAAGAAAAAATCTCTTAAAGCAGTGCATGTTTGTGGTAGTCCAAGAAGGGAAATGTCATGTTAAGGATGATGCTTATAGCCCGGTTTATCCTTACCTGTTCTTCATCAGCAGACTGTGAACTTAAGTGCCCTAGCAAGGCAAAAGAGTGGACGGTATGCCAAGATTTCTCTATTATTCTTGTTTTTCCCATGTTGCTTTGATAGTCTTTTGGAGATGAGCTGCTCTGTCTACTCTGAATATTAATAATGAATAATGACTTGCTAAACACAAAAAATGTGTATGGGTTCCAGTATATGATACTGGAAGTTTAACTGAGGGCTGGCAGACCAGGATATGTGTGCAGAAGGAAATGGGGAAAAAACTAAACTAAAACAAGAGTGGTATAATCTACAGGATGCTAATGGGCTGTGAGGTTTTTGTAAGCACTTAAAAACTGATTTACTCCTGCACAAATCCCATTTCAAATAAGTTGCCAATGAATAGGTCACAGAGGTGTTTCCAGCAAGAAGGCAAAGGAACAAGAGTGTATGTGGCTGTCACATATGCTCAAGTGGGAGATGCTATTTGCTAAAATGAGGCCTGGCATGCTGGCAGCTCCAAGAAACAAAAGGCATCTCTGGTGTGATGCCAGCTAACTGCTTTCCCACTGGAATCTGGATGTGGGGTCTTGATGGAAACAGAAAAATGTGAGTAGCTCTCCTGCATCTTAGCAGTAAGAGGTCTCTCTGAGAAGAAAGGGTTTGTGCGAGAGTCCTCTGAAGCCAAAAAGTCTTTGATGACTGAGCTGGGAGCTCCAGGTGTCTGTAGCAGCCTGTCCTTAGACTGAAGCTGTCTTGGTCTTTTGGTTTGCTGGCTGGGCTGCAATGTGGAGGAGAGAACAAATGGCATCAAGCACACAGCACTGGGGAAAAAGAGGTCACATAGGATGGTAATGTTACCAAGGCTCATGGCCAAGAATAGATTGTGTGACAGCCTGAAGTAACATTATCTCCTAGACTATGTTTTTTTCTCCTTTGGTAGTGCTTAGACTGTCATGACACCTTTTCTAGCTGAGCACTACCATCAGAAATCACATTTTATCAGTGGCTTCCCCCAGGAGCGAAGTTACTTTGAAATTGAAGTCACATTAGATATGCAGCACCTGAACAGAAGTTCTATAACTTTTTAAGTTGTATTGGGTTTGCGTGGCCAACCTTTAGTAGCATTGGGGAGGAGTCAGAGGTAGCTTCTGTGAGAAGCTGCTAGAAACTTCCTCTATGTCCAGCAGAGCCAATTCCTGACAGCTCCACAGACGGATGTGCTTCTGATCAAGGCTAACCACCAGTTAGAAATGGTGGTAATGCCTGTCCTTGAAGGATTGCACCTCGTGGAAGAGTTAACCACCCTGCAGCAGTTTGAGCAGGACTGCTGGCTGTGGGATGGACTCAGGCTGCAGCAGTTTGCAGAGAGCTGTTGCTTGTGAGATGGACTCAGGTTGGTGAAGTTCATGGAGAACTGTCTCCTGTGGGAGGAACCTACAGTAGAACAGGGGAAGAACTCCTCTCCCTGAGCAGCATTGACAAGACATGGGTGATAAACTGATTATAACACCCATTCCTTGTCTTCCTGTGCTGCTGGGGTATGAAATGGAGCTCAGGAAGGAGGGAGGGGTGGAGGGAAGGTGTTTCATAAGTTTTATTTTACTTTTCATTATCCTGCTCTAATTTTTTCACTAATAAATTCAATTTCTATCTCTAATTCTATCCTGTTTTTGTCCATGATGGTATTTGATGAGTGATCTCTCCTGGTCCTTATTGCAACTCATGAACCCTTTGTTATATTTTTTGTCTCCTGTCCAGGTGCAGAGGGGAGTGATAGAGAGGCTTTGGTGGGTGCCTGGAATCCAGCCAGTGTTGAACTATGAACTCCACCATGGGAGGGAAGTAAAGGGCAGATGTGTGCAGGAGGGTAAGAAGTAACATTTGTTTTCACAAGGCAGTGAAAGGCTTTTGGCAGTTTGAATAGCAGGATACAAATTTCGAGTCTGGGATTAAAAATATGTTTCTTTTATATGATTAATCCAGTGGCAGATCTGGATCTGAAGGGCAGGAACTGTCCCTGTGGGGTCTATCAAGGCATGCAGAACAGTGTACATTTGCATCACTATGAGAGATGTTTTATATTGTTGTAAAACATGTTCTGTCCAGACCAGCTTCCACTGTCAGCCCACTGCTGCAGGTTTGCCAGAAGAACCAGGGCAAGATGTGGTGAGGGGTGTCTCACTGCCCCCACATATGAGCTGCCCTTTTCCCCAGCCCTGTGCAAGTGAATCTGACCAAATCCCATCGGTGTCTCTGCCTGAAAGGAGTGTATTGATGGATTAAGACTTATGTGATAGTAAAACTCCTTCTGTGGAGTAAAAGCAACAACCATAACCATTGGATAAGAAATTAATTGTTTAATCATATGGGGCCACACAAAATAAGCATGCTTTGACCTTCTGGTGGAGTTTGGCAGCTTTTATACTTTAAAATTTCTATTACTGTAAATGAAATGTTTCAATGAATTATTTATTTTCATCTCCATTCAAGCAGCCTGAAAGTGAACATTAGGAAAATTATGCTAAGATACTGGGGTTGAGACCAAAAGCTTTGTGCCTTGGGGAGAGGTGCTCTGATAGTGGCAGCCCCCTGCTTTCCTTTATTGACACATGTAATAAAGAGTAATTGTTTCACCTCCTTCTTCAGAATCTGGAGCCTGAAAAGATTGGAACCAGTTGGTCACAGGCATTTTCTTGGAAGAGGGCTGTAACTGTTTTGGGCACGGTTGGTGGCATTTTCTTCCTCTGAAGCATTGGGAGTTGGCTATTGCTGGTAACAGGATGTTGGATTAGACTGGCTGGTGGTCCGATGGAGGGTAGCAAATCCAGTGTAAAAGCCATCACTTAATGTCTGGTGATACTATGGACATTTAAAATGTCTGTAAATGCTGATTTCTGTGATTCCACGATAAACAAAAAAAAACAGTGCAGCTAAATTAGTGTATATGAGGCCTCAAAGGAAGAATATAACATTTTTTTATTATGGCTTGATACACTTATAAAGAGAAATATGTATGAATGAAAATTATGGAAACAAAGTATAGCACAGAAATAAAAGGATCTCTAAATGTTTAAAAAAGTTGAACCGGTTGAAGCCAAAAATGTGATGAATCAGCCTCCAGTGAGAGGTTATTTTAGTGAGAATTTACAGGGAATTGCACCCTTCTCTGTGCATTAGTGCCATGAGCAGAGGGAGTACTGTGGCAGCCTCCTCACAGCTCTGTTATTTCAGAGGAACGGATTTCTGAACTTTGCCTTCAGGCCCAGGACAGCTGCACTAATTGATCAAAGCATAGCAAAATACAGGCCAATATTTTCAGTCCATGCCTTCCACCTTTGCATCTGAGATTTCACAAAAAGAACAGCTGTGTGAATCAGCAGGTTTGTCTGCAGCTCTAGCTCCCACTCTTCCTTCCTGCTTAAGTCATGTTTTCCGGATGATGATGTAGTTTTTTCCTGCTTTTTGGTGTTAAAGTGCTTACAAGGGGAGCATTTATAGGGAATGTTTTGTGATGTATCATATTCATCTTCTATATCAGATGAAATGATGATAAGCCATTGGTAAGCTATAACCTATTACGGGCTTTTACTGTGAATGATCACCATACTATTGCAGAAAAATAGGTAAACTTCCCTTCACCTTTCCAGTAGAACTATATGTGGAATATATTCTCCCCATATTAGAGGGAGAACAGCTCACACTCTACTGCAAAATATGAATAATGTAGCAGATCCATAGAAGGCAGGTGTTAATTCAAGCAATGGAAAGGAAAGCAAAGCAAGGAATCCTTCCTCGATTCCCTGAAGGCACGATACAGAAGTGTTGTCTTGGGAGAGGCCGTAAAAAGCAGATGAAGAGAGAGGGGGTGGCAAGAAGGTGTAAGCATCCCGCTAGCGCTAAACCCCTGTGAGTGTGACCTCCTGCAACAGCCCAGCCTTGGACCTTTCAGCCAGAAATCTGGCTCTGCTGGTGCTGAACATCTGTGGCTATGCCACCACAGGCTGTCACCAGCGCAGTGACCAAGAGCGTGCCAGCAGGTGAGCGGGTGGGACAGGGCAAGGAACGCGCTGGCAGGAGAGTGCCTGCTGCAAGAGTATCGGCATGGCTCCTGTGCCGCTGTGGCAGGTTCGCAGTAGCGTGTCCATGGCCGAGTCCCCGCACTGCCCGAGCTCTGGGGAGGCTCCGCAGCCACTACAAAGGCAAAGGACATCTTCACTGTGCGCTGCCCCCGCGGCCCGGCGAGAAGGGGCTGGCAGCGCAAGGAAAACGGCGGGGGCTATGCAATCCCGCTCTCCCCTGCTGCTGCGGAGCCGCTTCTGCTCCGGCACAGAGCGGCAGAAGGCCAGAGGGGGCTCCAGCTCCGCTCACAGCCGCTCTTCTCCGGTGACGAGCCGAGAGCGAGCGACACGTGTCCGTGCAGCCACACGCCGTCCCACGGAGAGGCGAGGAGGCTAGCCCCATCCCCGCGGGCTTTCACCAGCAGCCGTCGCTGGAGGCGGCGCTCCGGCCCTCTCCGGCCCCGCCCTCAGCGGCGGCTGCCGGTGCCGGTGCCCTCGCCGCGCTCCGCCCCCCACGGGCTGCGCCGCAGCGCCCCCCTC
>VWYI01048767.1:724-56881 GCA_013399455.1 Anthoscopus minutus | reverse complement strand
CCTCCCTTACATAATGTCACCTGTGGTACCTGCGGCTCCCTCGTGTCACAGCGGCGGGTGGTCGGTGGTGACGGCGGAGCTGGGCTTTCTCTGAGGTCAGCGGTCTTAAAGTGTGTGTATGTGTGTGTTTGGCCGTGAGGATTCGCTTGGTGCGGGATGAACCTCTAGGATTTAAAACGCCTAAGTAACAGCGGATAAGCGTTCACCGCTCTCTTCTTTTTTTCCTTTCTTAAAGCTTTTGGGTGCGTAGGGAGACACAGGGAAAGTGGTGTCTGAGATGAAGGTACTAGTGGAGGCACTGCTGCGGACGATTCAATGTGAGAAACTTTGTGTTTGTTAGGTTTTCATCTTTGCTTTCTTCTTTGTGGTGCCTTGACACTGCCCAGAGGCCAGAGCTTCCCTAGCAGCTGCCTTTACACGTGTGCATTGCTTAGGCTGAACCTCTACGTGTGCGTGTAACAAATCTATGGTAAATCCCCTGTGGAAGACCTGGAACTCAGAAATAGCCATGCTAGGCTTCTCAGAACTGGCAAGCAGTAATTATCCCTAAAACTGGGTAAAGGATGAAAAAACCACCATGATAAATTGTTCTTATTTCTAATATATTAATGGAAATAGTGACACAGTTTTTCATCTTTGTAGTATTCGTTTAAACACATTAATGCAAATACAGTAGTTTCAAGTGGGCGTATTCTCAAGGGGGTTACATTATTGTGGGGAATGGATGTGATCTCAGTGTAGTTACAGTAACACAGATTTTGTTGAGTGGAAGGGGATGAGAGGAAGTAAATATATAAATTAAAAATGTCCTGAAGTAGTCAAGAGCTAAACTGAGCCGATGGGCAGTGAGGATCTTGCACTTGTCTGTTTGCGCTTCCTAGTGGCTTTTTGCGTGTGTTCCCATAAAAGCTATTATGTAATGGTGCTTCTCTTGGCAGGAAGCTATTGTCACCGTAATTCCTGAGGTTTCTGGAGCAATGCAGCTTGTTCAGAAGAGTCATGGTCAGAACAATGGGAAGAAAAGTTCTTAAGAGGAGGTTTTAACCTCTAATTTTTCATGCGGTAGGACTAAGCTCAAGACATCTGGATCTTTTCCAGATTATCTTTACTGTCCTCTGTTGTTCAGCTTGTTTTTGTGTTCTCCTAGGCTGCGCTATAGCTGTTGGGCACCAGTTTGCTGCTTACATCTGCATCAGAGCTGGGAAAACATTGACTCTTTCCTTTCATAATATTTGTTGTACTTCTCTTTTTAGTGTTTTGGGTTTTTTTTTCCCTCTGAACAGATGCAAAAGCAATAGAGCTTTTACTGTTTTTAACTGTTACTTAGACAGGAAAAAAACCCTGAAATAATGGAGAAAGGGAACTCTTCCAGTTCTCATCTCTAGTTCGAACTTGTTTGTATACATCAAAGGGAGGCAAAACGCCTAAGCAGAGAAGGAATTTACATATTACATGCCGGTGCTCTAAGGATCAGTGCTCTCTGTGGTGTCTGTAGTTTACTGTTGATTTCATCCACCTTCTCTTCAGGTGTCTACCATAAATCTCTTTGCAGGTCTGCCTTCTTTTCTTCTTTTCATGACGTGCTATTTTTTGGGGTATATTTTGATGCAGAGAGAGTAATTCTTTCTAGTAGTGTAATCTGATGGCCAGTTGTGGCACTGGCAGCTGTACAAATCATACTTCTGTCTTTGTAACTGCTGTGTTGTTTCTGGTAGTGATTCTCTAAGCAAAACTTTGAGAAAAACCTTTTTCTTGTTTGCAGTTTTATCTTCTCTTACATTGGCTTGTCCTGTTATTTAAATTAGTGTTTTATGGACCACTAGAAAACACAGTACCATCTAAAATTAGGAAAGTATGTTTCTTTAAGGGCCACTGAGTGAAGAACGTGCTTGAAAGACCTGCAACTCAGTCGAAATTGAAGGTCATTGTAGAGCAAAGTAGCACATGATAAGGGAGCCATAACCTCCTCTTAGGCAAGTTATTGTCAAAACCCAGGTGCCCCCATACCCTTTTTAAAGGCAAATGACTCTCTGAAGTATGAGGCAGAAATTTCCCAAACAAATCTGTTACTAGTGTAGCAGAGACTTTTGCTCTGTCCCCTTCTCTCTCTGCTTGTCATGCGAATTGTCCACCTGTAAACTTTGAGGAGGAGCCAACGTCCTTGAGTTGTGCAGTGCGGGATGTCTCTGCTGAAACAGTTTCCACAGAGTTATCAGCAGTTTATATTTAGTGGAGTGTGAAGGTGGACTGAAATGGCTACTTGAGCACGGCTGCCTGGACAGTCATCAAGTAATGGTAACTGAAGTCACTAAATGTGCATCCTGCCTCGAGTGTAGTGGTTTTGGTGGAATTAGTTAGTGGAATTGGCTTGGTGGAATTAGTGGGGTTATGGTTGTGTTCTGCTACTTTGCTCCTGCCTGGAGAATTGTTACAACTGTCAGTAAGAGCAGCCTGTCATGGTCTTAACCTCAGCTGTGCAACATCATAACCATAGATTTGGGTTTCTGTGGCTGTTCCTGATGCGTCACTTCTGCTTTTTGTCCGTGTGCTTGCTCACACCACAGCCATCTACTGCTGTTCTGCCCAAATATGCCTCTGTTCTGCTTTTGTGAGCAAACGGATGTAAATTGCTGGCCTCTGTCAGTCCAGGAAGGTTGGATGCTGCACTTGGGGTCTGTTTCAGGCCACTGCTGTTGTATTTTTTTTATTTCCCTTTTGAAAGCTGCATCTCCTTTTGCTTGCCTGAGATACTTCCAGAGAAGCTAATTATCTATGAATAACTGCATGAAAGGACAGTAGCTTGAAAGCCTTGCTCCAGAGTTTCCTGGACTGTGTCCTTCTGTGCACTTGGCTTGGCACAGGGAGTCCCTGCAGCTCCTCTGCCCTCTGAGCCACTTGTTGGCTGCTGTAACCAGCTGATCCCAGCTGATCAGGCTAAGCTGGAAGAGGCATCTTTCACTGGCAGGGTTGGTTCCGCAACCTGTTTGCCTGAAAGACTGGGAAGGAGGGAGGAGAGGCAGCAGGGATTGAATTCTGCTTTAGGGATATGTAAATAGAAACATGAAGGCATTTCCTAGAACAGGGAAAGGGAAAAATTAACCCATATATAGCAAAGGTATTCTGGTATTACTTACAGTAGGTTTCTTCTGCCAAAATTCTGTAGTCTATAATTATGTTTATCTAGTTGTCATGACAAGTGTCCTTAGAAATGCCATCATACATGTTTAATTTCTTGTCATTAAGTTATGCTGGGTACAAATAAAATTATTTCAGATGTAATAAATTAGCCTCCAGCACAGAGTGTAGTAGTTAAGAACAGGTAGATGACTTCAGTGAAGCACTTTCTTTGTAAGCCCATCTGTGTAATTCATCTGGCTTTGCTGTTCTGAAATTATACAGACACTATCTTCCCTGACTGCTAGAAATCTTGGTTTTGCAGCTGCAAAAATTGATTTTAAGTTTAATCAGTAGAAGTACTCCTTATAAATGTCAGGAGCTTTTGTATGTACCAGAAAAAGTTCATCTGCCATTTGTATGCTGGCTGTTTTGTTACTGAGCAGTAGCATCTACTACTGTGTCACAGGAAGCTTAGTGCTCTCACATGGCTTATTACATGATGCAGTCTGCAAAGTCTGTGTTCAGACTAAGCATAGTGGTGTTAATAAGAGACCAGTGAAAGCCTGGCCTGTTGTTTGCTTGCTTATTTATTTATTTTAAACATTTGTGTGTGGTAATTCAAGACAGTTTTTTGAGGAGGTTCACTGCAGGACCAGGAGTTGGAGGTGTAAAACTTTCTCACTGTGTCAGTTGTCTCCCAAGCTTCTCTTTGTCTGTGTGTTGGACAGTGGGCAGGCTTCACAAGTGGAGTGCACACGGAGAACTTTCTCTGCAGCACAAAGATCTATGTGTCTCATGTCACTCTGGTGATTCCCTCAGGGGAACTGCTGTCTTGGCAACCAGCCCAGCAGCAGTAAATTGGCTTCCCGATATAAGTGGGTGTTGAGTGGGATGGGTTGGTCATCACTGCTGAGGTAACCTTGTAACAAGGCAAAGTACAGCTTTTGGAGCTGGTTGAGCGGAGTCAAGGGAAATTGGCCCCTGGAGTCACTTTTATGTGGTAAATAAAATACCACGCCATATTTGTGCTGTAGAATAGAATGACTTGCATTCTCGCAGTGTACACTTGACATAGGAGTAACTTCCTTGTAGGCAATTGAGCTTTGCAGGCCTGAAATGTGCACCATTTTAACCTTCTGCTCACAAGTGCGCCAGCTTCAATACCATGTCTCTGTTCATAGCTCCCTTAGCTTATACTTCAAAAGCGTCAGACCATTTGGAAAACTTCAAAACTAATTCAAACCTTCATCAACTAATTTTCCTCACAGTTTATAATATTGCTGTGCTTCACTGCTGTTCCTGTTTTTTCCTTACATTGATTAATGGGTTTTTCTAATAAAATGAGTGAGAACTTCTGATCAAAACCAAGTTTGTAGCTTGTTTGGGATTGAAGATAGAAAAGAAGTTATGTTGGTATACTGGATCTCTTTCTGCAGGACTTTTAGAGGTACATAAGTATTAAAAGGGAAACCCTGCTGATAAATTGGTCTTTAAAAAATGTCCAAGCAAACCAAAGCCAAACAACATCCTTATCAATTCCCCAATTTCTGTAAGTGAGCTTGAGAATTATGTTCTTACTTTATATAAAAATGCAGATCTTTCAATAGCTAGACTTGTAATGTGATTTCTAACAGTAGCTGTCAAGGCTGCTTGCTTTGAAAGGAACTGTTGTTAGTATGTGTAGTGTTAAACCTATAGATTAGTGAAATGTTTGAATGTCTTTGACCTATTTAGGCTCTTTGGGTTTTCTTTTCTCTGTAAATAACTTCTTAAAAGTCTTCAAGGACAATATGTTAGAGCAGCCCACACTAATACAGTTTTATTGGGGGACATTCCAGAATCCCCTTTGGGTATTGGAGCCCATTTGTGCTGACCACTCTCAAAAGGCATTTTATTTGTTAGACTTAGTAAGCTGCTCTAATGTTAATTAAAACACCTCCCCCACCCCTCCTTTAAAGGAAAGAGCATACTGGGTGTGTGTTGCTCTCTAATGAGTCGAAGCCAGCTGATGTGTAGTGAGGACAAGAGTCATTTATCATTCTCTGCTGTGTATGGATTCACTATATTTGAAAGGTAAGACAGAAACTGCTTCTAAAATACCCTGTATAGGTTATCCTTTGGTGGTGTTACGCAGACTGAAGAGAATCTCTTCTGTGCCAAAACACCAGCCTGGGAGAGTGATTGACATATCTGCTTTTCAAGAGAAGTGTCAAAATTGCAGAGCATTGCTCAGAGGGTATGAAAGCTTCGCTTCTCCATCTGCCGCCTCATATGCCACTGGCGAGCCAGTGGCCATATGTGCGATCATCCTGAAAGCTTTAAAGCCAGCTTCTCTCTGAGGGCCCCTCACTCCTTTTCAAAGTCCGAAAAGGGCATGCTGCTTGCTTCAGGAAAGGGAGGGCCCTGTTTTCTCCTTAGGAAAATCCAGTAGTATGTCTTCATAAACTAAAGCAATATTGCAAAGAGCTGTGTGATCCTGAAATGCTGCAGACTCATCCTGTGATGTGCAACAGAAGTGTGCTGGAGACTTATTGCAAGCTTTTTCTTCGTATATAAGCAGATTACAAAGCCATAAAAGTTTACAGGGATTAATTTAAAATAATTTCATGGGTACGGGGAGCAAGGTTGTAAGATTAGAGTTTGTGTCTTTTTGCAAGCATATCAGAGATGTGAAGAGCAGTTTGCTAGGTTTACTTTTCATTTCATTAGCTGTGGGAAGCTTCATCTCAAGTCTGTTTGTGGTTTCCTGTCTTGCAGGGATTGCACACTTCTTTGACTTAAAAAGCTGACATTTAAATGTGACAATGAAATGTTTAGCAGCAAAGGAGATCTTTCAGCAGGCTAGACAAAAATTCCTTTCAGCTGCATGGCTTTTGCTCTCACTTGGATGACCAGTTTTCCCAATTCTCTGTTGTATTTTCTGAAGTGGAGAAGGTTGCCTTATCAATAACCATCTTTTTAAGTATTGGAATTTTCAGTGGTAATGCTGATTAAAAAGGGTGTGTATGGTGATGAGACAATAAAACATACCTGTGAATTTTGGCACTGTAGAAATACATTTCTCCTATGCTTATGTGGGAAGTATGCAGTATTTGCAATCACTGAAAGTGCCTGTGTGTATCTGACAGCTGGACTTGATGCAGTTTTAATATAGGTATTTTGGGCAACTTTTGGGAAGTTTCTGCTCTGCTGAAATAAAAACCATCAAGCAAGCTTGAGTGCTGCTGAAAAATGTTTTTGGTAACACTCTGCTACACGTGAAACTCTTCTCTTCTTATCCTTGAGATTTTTAAACGCATGAGGATGGTGTGCATATTCTTTGATTTTGAGTAACTTGTGCAGTATATCTCAGACCCAGATCTGATTCTTTTGATTAACATCTATACCTGAAGCATAGCAGTGTGCCTGTGTCCTAAAAACATAACAGAGCTACTTCTATCCCTCAAGCTTCCTGCTCTATCATGTGACAGAGTGCCATTCTTAGTACTTACAGGGCTAATACCTACCTTTTTTGTGCAGTTTTAGGTGTGTGAATCAACCTATCGTCACTGAATCATCAGTTTAATCTTTCTAACTTGACAACGGTTGTATGCCAGCCTGTGTCAATCAGGTAAGATGAAAGCTGATGCTGTTACTTTGTTTTTCCTGAGTTTTTGCTTTTAAAACCTGCATTTTGTCCAAATGTCATGACTCATCTGTAAACTGAACGCAGAATGTGCTACCTTCCATGTTCTCATCCTGCAGTGAGACAGCCACTGGTGTTATCTCTAGCTTTTGAATTAGGAAGTATTCCAAAATGTTCTTAGGTTCTCACTCCTTTGTAGCCTTGACACCTCTGTTAACCTGTTTTTTGTGGTGTTGAGATACCACAAGCTGTGGTTTTTTTACTTGTATTCTTCACTCCCTTACCACTCCTTGGTTTTGCTGGAGAAACTACTGAAGTTCTTCCTGCCTTCCAGAGTTAAGCATGCATAAGTCAGCTGTGCTATCTGACCTTTTCTCTTGAACAAAAAATAGGTTTTGTTTTGATTTCATTTTTCCCCTACCTGCTCCCAAATGTTACCTTTGAAAACCTATCACAGAAAGATAGGTTGTATATTGGATGTTTTAGTTATAAAAAGCTACCCAGATATGTCTTTCAGAGAATTAAACATGAAGCTGTTATTTAGTCCTCATCCTTTTATCCCCCTTTAGAGAAGGGATGTAGATTGCAGGGGGTTGAAGTGGGGAGGAAATCCCTTTAATGCTTTCAGCAAGGCTATTATCCAGTGCTCTAGGGGAGTCCTAGTGCAGACAAACTAAATGTGAGCCTTTGTTCTGATGCTAATCAAGATAGGGATAATTCTTCTGACTATGCCTTCTTCCCCTCAGAACCCTCTAGTACTGATAAGGCATTAAGCTCCTTTGCTACCTCCCTTTTTGCTGTGCCTGCCCAATGTCCTTGTTTTCTCTAGCTGCTACCTTGAGTGCAAAGTTTCAAGTTTTCAGAAGGCCTCATTAGGAGTGTTTACTTAAATATTATGAGATTTTTGGGATGTTCTTGGGTGGTGCTTGTAAACTTCAGTTTAAGAGATATCTTGCTGGCTATGTGTGTGTGTGTGTGTGTGTGTTTATTTTTTGAATCATTTAGTAAGAAACCCCAACTCTTCATTGATGCAAGACATGCTGGATTAAATGCAATGGCATTTTTTGCTACGTATTTGGACATTTAACTGAAATTCAGAAGGTATTTTTCATTCTGTCTCTTCTTGGCCAAAGCAAACAAATATTGTATCTCAGGTACTTTTAAAGATTCCTTAAGAGACTAACTTCTGATCCCTAGTCCAGAGAGCTCTGTAAGTTTTCTAGGGTGAATGTGTGTGCAGCCTAAATACTATATGGGTTTATGCCAGTAATCTGCTCTCAGCCTAAACATAATATGCACAGCATCATCAGATATAAACTTGAAACCTAAGTATATAGTGAAATATGACTGTGCCTGTGATGTAACACAAAAAATAGTGCCTCTTCACTGCATCTTGTTTGTGTCAGTAGGGAAAGGATGGTGCTGAAAATATGGTTATGTCTCATGTGAAATGCTTACATGAGACAGCTGTTAAAAAATGTCATGCAGATCAAGAAAAGGAGGGAAGAAGTGTTCGTAGTTAGCCTCTTTAGCCTTTCCTTGGCAGTAAGAAGCTGATGAGAAGCTCATCCTTGTGCTACTAAAAGCAGCTCTGCTAATATAGCAATGCTGCTAGTGATAGTGAGGATCTGAGGATCGATGGTGGCAATCCTTAATGGATAATCTGTCCTGGGTCTGGCTGAGTTGACCTTCTGGTGAATTTCTAAGGGAGTTGGAAGTCTTTCAGTAGGGGCTGTTCGCTCTGCAGAGTGGTTTGAGACCCTTTTTGGTATCAGTACAAAACAGACGGATGGGAAGGATTTAGACAAGTTAAAGATGTTCCCTAGAAGACAGAGGCTGCATATGTGTGCACAGCTAGCATGAGCATATTGATGCAATGCTCTCATGTTCCATTTTGGTGGAGTGTTTTTCCCTAATGCAAAATTGGAGGAAGTCCTGCAGTAGTGATGTAAATAATCCAATTTCTTTGCAAACTGCGCAGTTTTTGCCTATGTAGACATAGATAAGCTATGATATATAAGATATATCTAGATAAGCTGAGCCTAAAAATGTGTGTGAAGAGGTAATGGGGCAGATGATGTTCAGTTGAGGAGACTGACTTGAAGTTCTTTCTGCCTGTGACTGTGCACACAGATGCAGGGTGTACATTTCAAAGTAATCCATCCTGGCTCCTGCATGGAAACATTAGATGTGGGAAGGGGTTGTTTTTTAAGGTTGATTCTGTTGACAATATCCTGAAGAGATGTTACTACCAGATAGGTACATTTTTTGTGGGTAAAATTATGGGCTAGGTGTAACTGCCTCGTGCTATTAACTCATCAATTGTTAAATCCTAGGAAATGCTCATTTTCAGAGTAATTGTTTTTACAGCCTGAAAAAAAACCCTGGAATATGTATGTGGTATTGATTTTATCTTTTCTTTACCCTTGATTTGCATATGCAAAATGGATAAAGAAAAGATTCCCTGCAAAAGGGTGCCCTGTACTTAGTTATTCATATTGTATCACTTTTCAGTATCTTGCTCATCTTTTGTGATTTGAAACAAAATAAGTTGATCTCTGTTAGCTTGGTTGACTTGGGTACCTGTGCCCGGTGTTTTCCACCATCTCCAGCTAGGCATCTTACAGAGTGATGGGCATTCTGCAGGCTTTCCAGGCATTGTTCCAGAGAAGCCTTGCTGAATTTGAGATATGTGATAAGATTTATTTTTATTGTCTGATGTACGTGGTGTCAAGCAACCATACTTGCTAAAGCAAGCTGGTATTTTATAGTCCTCTTGGGTTGTGCATTTAATTGCTGCATAACTGATTCCTTCTGTGTCAAGCATACATTGATTTTGGGGTTTTTATGCCAACATTGATTTTGGGGGGTTTTATACCATTTGTTTAACAGACTCCCAGTCAATAGGGAAATGTAGCACCCTCTTTCGACTTAAAGTATTACTTGGAGCTGTTGAGAGGTATTAGTCAGCTTAGAAAACACGGTGCTGTGTCTTAACAAGGTCTTGTGTATATCCTAAACTCCGTGAAGATACAGCCAGGCACTGTCAAGGTGCTCAGAGAAATTAAAAGCAACACTTTCTTCCCTTTCAGCAGCTCACACAGGCTGTTCAATTTGTTAAATTCCTGTAAGTGGTGAATTTTATAGGATGGATACAGTAACAGAGGGGTTTTTTTTTGTCTTCCATGCCACAAAGATCAATATTAAATGTTAAATCAGTAAATTCTATCTACATGTTTTTTCCTCTAGGACTCACAATTACTTTAGACTTTCTTGTCTTTGACGACTTCTCCTTCTTGGCTGTGGAGCCAAAAACATTATACGTGACAATGGTAGAATTCCCTCTGAGTGTAGAAGGCAGCCTGTTTTTCATATTGAAAAAAAAAATTTTTAATGTAGATTAGATTCAGGACAATGAGATATTTGAAGGAGCATTTTGAAGCTGGCTTAATACCTTTTTTTTTTGTATACTGGGATTATCCCATGAGTTTAGTAGAGTTACTTCAGAGTTTGCACCATGAAGGTGATTGCTGTTACACCCTCACCTGATGTTGGAAAGACTTGCAGAGATCCACTCCCCTCTTGGCCAAGGGAAGTAAAACAAGAATGTTGTGCCCAGAGTGTGTGGAATGCCTTGAGGGGTGTGGTACTCTGCCTGCTAGCCAGGAATTGGATACTGAGAAAGGTACTTGACTTGCACTGCCTGTGAGAACAGAGATTGATAGCTCTGGAGGCTGAGGCTCTATTGGTGTCTCAGGAAAAACACCCATGAGGTTAGGAAAGTTGATTAGTGTAGGCAGTACTAATGCAAGCTTTGTATAGTGCCATGAATGTTGTGTAGCTGCTGCCTGGCTTCCCTGCAAGTTTCCTGCCTTTCAAAGCACCTGCAGGAAATAGCACAGTAAATTAGATGAGCTTGTTTTGATCACTTGTGGATTTTTGCATACCTATATGTGTGCAATTTTTGAGGGTAGATCAGTTTCCTCAATATATATCTATCTGTATTCAAGGTGTATTCTGCAGTGCGCTAGGCAGTGCTCCCAAGTGAGGACATGAATCCCAGTCAAAGGCCAGTAATATGGGATAGAGGAAGGAACAGGAGAAAAAAAGGCATGTAAAAATGTAACTAACTAAAGCTGAAATAGCCTGTTTCTTTTATGTGACATTACTCTTAAGATGTTAGTGATGTGAGTACATTTGGGAAGACAAACCTTGCAACAATCTACCAGTCTCCTAGTTCTTGGAATACAATGATGTTCATTAGCTTCCTGTGAGGAAGAATTATCATTTGGCCATAGGTTTTTGCCCTTAGGCTGCGTTTGGAAAAATAAATTTTAGGTAAATTTAATCCTGTTTGCTTTTTATTGATATTAAAAGCTCAAGTCCCATTCATTCTCCTTGGTCTTTCTATGATAAAGACAATGCTGGGGTGAGCCTTGCACTTGGATAACTTGTCTGTGTTCTGTAGGTAACTCTATAGCAAAGGATGAGCTTATTTGATGTCTTCTGGAAGAAGAGCTGAAATAGCTGAAGTACACAAGCAAAAGCTCATTCAGTAAAAATGATATGCTTCCACAATTAATGGCTGTTTCCAGTGTATTAGGGTGTAATGTGTGACTGCTGCATGTGTTACACTACTGCATGCCTGTGTGTAACTTCATTATGTTGTGGTTTTCCCAGTGTGTAAGGCTCAAAGGTTCCCAAGCTTTCAGCTGCTGGTGTGGGGTTGTGCCAGCCATGCCTGGCACATGGGGAGAAGGAGACCTTACAGGTGTGCAGGGCGTGGGCAGCTGCAGGGAGGAAAAGCATTTAGGTGCTGCTGCTGCTTTCTTTCTGCAGTAGCTCTGAGCTAGACCTTGCCTCCTTTTGCAGCAAGCAGTGTGTTTCCTCACCAAACTTCACTGGGCAGGAAAGCTGAAATACTTGATGTTCCAAAACCAAAAATCCTGTTGCTCTGAGGTTTCTTAAAGCTTCATGAGCAGACTAGGTAAAGGGACTTGGTCAACTGGAAGTTGCTGTCTTTGCAGAAGTTTCTTGATGTGTGTTTGTGTAAGATTATGGAAGAGTTTGGAGGGTGAAATGTTACCTTTGCTTTTCTGACCATAGTGTGCTCATTGACATAAGCGTGGTTATTTTGATATCCCAGAGAATACTTCTGGTCTTCCAAATTTGAAGGCTTGGCTATGCTGCTGTTTTTCTTCTCTGTGCTACATGAGGCGATGAGCAACCAAGCTGTCCTGTATCTATAGTTCAGACCTTGGCAGGGCAGCTGGGTGGCATTGCTTATACCTGAAGCTTCTTTTAATTTGCAGGGGGAAAAAAAAAACCTTTTAATTATTGGGTGGGTGGCAAATAACACAGATCAAAGTAAGACTTTCGAGGCAGAGCTTGGCTTATAAGGTAGATGTAATCATGACTCTTGTAATGAAGTTTAATGTTGGCACTACAGAACTGAGGACAGACTTGGGAAAAGATAATGTAAAAGTCTTTTGTCTGTCCTGTGGTATATTGGCCTTGTCCCCTTGACCTCCTTATCCTTGGCAGAGGGCAGGTGCCACATGCAGAGTAATTTCAGCCACTGTCATTTTCTGCAGACCTGTGTGCTTCTCTTGAGGTGACGCACACAATTGCTGGTCTGATCTGACCTTTTCTTCTTAGGTTTGCACATGTAAAGGGATCACTGTCCAGCTCTGGTTTCAGGTGATCCTAAATAGACTGGGTGTCCCAAGTTTCACGCAGGAAAACAGTGGATTTTAGTTGTCTCCACAAAATCTGTCTTTTCTGGAAACTATAACAAGTGTGCTATGGTTTGACTGCTGTTAGCCACAAACAGAGTGAATGATACTAGACAAGAAAAACCCTAGGAGTATTTTTTATGAAAGTCCATGTTTAATCTCTCTTTGTAGCCTTTGGCTTGCTTAAAACTGTGCTACAACCTTTCTGATTTCCCAGACTATTGATTGCTCTGTGTCTGAAAATGCATTTAATTATGTGATGCTTTTATAGGCAGTAGGTCTTCCTTCTCACATAGAAGAAATGGAGACAACAGATCTCACTACAGATTTATTATGAGTAACTTCTGGTGACATGGAAAAACATAATAAAATCATAAACTGTGTGCAGAAACCTGAGTTTGCAGAAGGCTTTTGATTCAGAAGCCTGTATCCAGCTTTCAGCTGGTTTCTACACCACATGAGCGCACTGTTTCTGCTGCACTTTGGTGTGAAATGTATCCTTTTGTAGTAAATGATAAAGGCAAAACATGTAAGAAAAGGACACTTTGTTCTACAAATTCATCATCAAAATTCTACAAATCATCATCAAAATGTTATACAAATTCATCATCAAAAGCTGGCTTTCATAAGCATAAAAGATAAAACTCCTGGTCCTAAGATGAGACTTTTAGACAACTCTCTCAGTAAATACTTAGCCTAGCAGTAGCTAAAATTATGATACGTCATCTCCTTTTGCCTCTGGCACTTTCTGGCTGTGGGGCTGTTAAGCCAGACACTTACTGTCTGTGTCTCTTCTGTGCTCCATTGCTTTTTCCACCTCCTGCTTGGGAGGAGGCCGAAGAAGCCTTGCTGTCTCAGCAGTGGGCTTGAGCCTCACACAGGAGCTATACGCCAGGTACCTGGGACACTGCCTTTTTGTCTTCCTGTAAGCAAATGCTTTTGTCTGCTGGAGAAACATATGGATTACTCTGCATGTAAGAATGTTCATTTCTTGCTTTCTTCCTGAATTCCCTTCTGTAGACAGAGAGCAAATACAAAGTGAGATGTGTGGGCCAGGGCAATAATATACTTGGATTCACACTGGAGTGTTTTAAAGGGGTGGAGAGGGGAGGCTGGGATGGATCTGAGAAGTTATACTGGCACTATTTAATCTGACCTGTCATTTTTCATTTTATTTACTCCTGGCACTTGATTGTCACACTAGACTTTTATACTGTGTTCTCTTTGTGGCTTAGACTGCTCAGCACTGCTACAAAGTCCTTCTAATCCTTTTTGCTATCTGTCTCTTGCAATGAAAACTCAGTTGACAGACTGAATACTTGAATTCTAGGGAGCAAGTGTGGATTCAGGCTTGGGAAGAATGAAGAACCAGCAAATATGGCAAAACCTTTTTGGGAAGGGGGGGCTCTTATAGAGGTGAATTAACTTGTGCGCTCTATCTGGACAGCTGTTGAGGGCCTTTGCTAATGTCAGGGGTCATATCTGCTTTCACAGCTAAATGGTACTTACCAACAGGTGTTCAAATAGAAAAAGACCTTATTGGTTTGGGTTTTTTCAAGAGACAATGAGGATGCATTAAGGTTGTCCCTCTTGCCTTGTATGCTGCCTGGCAGATCCATAGGTGGGGTAGCACTGCAGAAGTAGAAGCTTTCTCGGCTGGCAGGCAATTGTTCTGCAAGATGTTGGAGACATTGCTGCCATGCTCCTGCCCTCATGTTTGTTGAAGAATGACATATTTCTGGGTGCTCTGACTGTAACCACTGTTGGTTGCAATTCTGAGCAGTTCGTTCAGGAACTGAAGATTGCTTCACCATTGTGGATGAGATGTACTGTGCTAACCGTGCTTACTGCTGCCAAATGCCACAGAGCTTCAGAGTTTTAACTGTAATCTGCTGGTGACAAAACTGGTCTTTCAGTGTTGCAGCTCTGACTTGGCTGTGTTAAACCAGGCTGTGGATAAACCAGGCTTATGTTAGGACTAAGCAATACTTCTACATGAACATTCTCATCCTCTTTCTGGCACCTTGACATAGAAAGTGCCCTGAGCTTGATTGTCTGGGCCAGAATACTGACAGTACCAGTTCCCTGGGAGGCCATATCTAGACTGGGAATGCTGTATCTGTAACAGGGAAATGGGAACTGGCATTTTTTCTCTTAACTTGGAAGGAATGATATATTAGTTTTGCTTTTAAATATGAATGAACTCATTCTTCTTACCTCAGATTTTGGCCATATGGTATTCCTGGTAAAAGCAGCAGATGTTCTTCTGCTGTGTTTTGCTTTGGTACACAAATTCTCTTTGTTTTCTTTCTGTTCTGTTTGCAGTGGGCTGTGATATTGCTCATCTTGAGTATATCCGGTTATTGCCCTGATTTTGTAAATGTTCATTTAGAAGAGAGGTGCATGAAATGTTGCTTGGGTAGTGGTTCTGATGTGTTTTTGTGTATAGGTGATAGAAATGCTGGTTCAGTTTGCTCAGCTCAGTAGCTTCTCCTTTTGTTTTACTGTTACTTATAACCCTTTCACTTCATTCTTCAACATAGGAATGTGTTCCACCCCACCTTCTTTATGGTAGTTTGGTTTGGTTTTGCAAGTGAAAGCAGTTTCTTTGCAAGTCTACATCACATTGTATCCTAGTGCATTGTTTTTCTAGTGAGAGAATGAGGATATTTTTACATGTAAGTCATTGTTTCCTATGTTGTCTCTGCCAGTGTAGTTTGTCTTCTTATCTGCTCATGAGCCTCTGTTCCGCTTTACTGTGGAAGAGTAGGTATATGGAGGTGAACTTCAGTCTGAGTGCCTGACAGACCATGGCATTTGGCAGTCTGGATGCAGGATTTGAGAACTGCACCCATAAAGAGTTGTTCTCTGTTGTGTATTTTGTTTGCATGGGGTTTGGAGCATGTGGCACAACAGTCAAACTTTAGTCCTTGGTGGTGAAGATAACTCAGATCTTCCTATTTTCGTGTATTAGGAATGCTCATGTGGAAAGGGACACATTGCTTTGCCATGGGGATTCTGTTGCCCTAAAGCAGTGCCAGTGGCTGGTTGTGGAATCTCTTTCACACATGCTGCTGGAACAGGGAGAGTTATGGACTGAGTCCTTCTGTAGGCTGCTTGTTTGGGCGTAGTTGAAGGCAGCTCCTTCCTTCCCTTTTCTCCGTAAATCTAGCTGTGGTCAAAAATTATTTCTGCTCCCTGTTCAAGAACCCTGCCTGGTGGTTTTCTTCATAAAGATAAGCACATCAGTATGGACATATTTACTAAGAAGGGTGTCAAACAAAGGAGTATGTAGTGATAGATTTTTTTTAAGATTTCTAGAATAAGAAGAAGGATTGCTGTTAATATCAAGGAAGCTGCCATGATTTAACAAGGAAAATCTGTCCATTCAGTAAGGGATATAGTGATGAGATTGGTTAATGTGAGACCATTGTTATCTTTGTCTTTCATTTTTGAGAGAATGCAGATACCAAACGTGGAACCGTTCAAATGTGTGTGTGTGTGTGGTTGATGGTGCTCTCTAGTTATGTGATATTGAGAAGAGGCATTAACACAGGTCTTGTGACCAGTCTGTTGATACTTTGTCTCTTGGTTTACTTTGGTAGGCCTGTGGTACTGACATGGGGCAGTTACCCTTTGGGGAAAACATGAGAGGACAGGTTCTGTCTCTGATGAAAGAAGCAGAAGTGGGGAAGTGCTTACCTCAGGGCCCAAGGGGTTTGCCTTAGTTCATGCACTGAAGAAACCTGTAGTAAGGAGCTGCCCTTCCTGTCTGTGTTCAGAAACCACTAGTCCTCTCTGGAGGTCTTGCGTCTGGGTGCTGTTGTGACTGTTGCTTTCTGTTTGATGTGTAAGTTAACTGTGATGGTTTGTGTACTCTGCTTAGCATGTGAGAGCTTGTAGCTCTCACATTCAGTGAGACAAGGTGGTCTTGTAGGTGGCTTTAACTGCAAAATACTGTTACTTGCAGGCACTTCCAAATTTAGTGTGGCCCCTTAGCAGAGCTGGTCAACAGTCTGACCTTCTTTAAGCATCTGCTTGTGAAGGAGACTGAAACCTAGAGTGCTTTGTCTAAGAGGGGGTCTGTTTGATGACAGTGGGATTAATGGTAGAAATGTTCAGTTATGAGAGATGACTCTAAAATTTTTATACTGCTCTTACTAGAAGATGAAACTACAAGAGTGAAGCCTGCTGATAGCTATGTTTGGGAGCAGACTCATGTTTCCTGAGAATTCCACTGGGTCCAGTTGCAAGGATGCAGCGAAGCAGTGTTTTCATCTTTGTCCATAATCAAAAGAAGAACAGCTGCTCTGGGGGTGATAAAATGCAAGGAAAGGCCAAATAAATTCTAAGACATTGAGAAGAGAGAGATTTCTTTGTAATAATCTCATTTGGCATTACAGAGTTACTACAGTCTTTGAGGTGCTGTCACAATGTGCACAGTTTAAGCAAAAACAAAAAAAAGTTCGTTTAAATTCTGATGGACAAGATCAGTGTTCAAAATGGCTGGAGATGTTTTGTAGCAAATTTGTGTTTGTCCCACTGCTCTCAGTAATTTGCCCTGCACTGCCATTGTAGCACCTCATGTTCCATGCTGCAGGAATGCTTTGGCTTAATATCAAACTCTGAAAGATATGTTCAGTAGCAGCTCATGATCTCAGCCAGGGAGGGGGTGTATGCTTGTGTAGGTTCTGTCTCTTAAGGAGGCATGGCTAAACTGGGAACAGTTAAAAAAAAAAAATGGCAAAATGAAACCCCCACACCCCATTCCCATCTCTCCTCCACCCCCCTCCCCACCCTCCTCAAGAGCTCTCCCTGCCACTAAGCCTTCATGCTCTCTGAAAGCTCCTATGGCATGGGAGAGTAGTTTGCTTTTTTCTGGAGCAGGAGATCCCTGTGTTCCCATTTGTGGTTGCTTAGGGAAGCCTTTTGCAGGTATCTGCAGGGTGGTGATAATCCCTTGCCCGAAGGAGCACAGCCTCCACTATCCATCCAGTGCCTGTGCTCTGAGCTCCCCAAAGCAGGGGCCCTGCTCAGCCTTGCTCAGGGCTGCTGTGCCCGCACAAGCCTCCCTGGATTGCCGCTGCAGCCGCGCAGGACCTTGGCAAAATGCACAAAGTAACTGCCCTCAAAACCTTGCAAACTCAATCCTGTCTACCCAGGGGCATTTTTTTTTTCAGTCATGAGAAGTCCTGGAGACATTGTTAATGAGTTCAGCTGAGGAAAGCACACAAGGAGCTGTGGGAGAGTGAAGGCTCGTTCTGTTCTTTCGTGTGAAGCGTGAACTAGAATGTGTGCAAAGGAGGGTAAGGATGTGTGGTAAAAATCTTACGAAGGAATGAAAGGAAAATTAAACAGAGGTGAGGCAGTGTTAAGACTTGAAAATGAAGGGAAAGAGTTGGAAACTGGAGAGGATAGATAGCCATTGGCAAAGATAGTTTTTAGTCTTTTCATAAATCTGTTTGTATAACTCAGTAAGTATCAAGCTCATGTCAGTGGCTGTAGCTACAAAAATATAAAGGGGGTTAAATATCTACTGATAAGAATTTGAGGGAAAACTTGTTTTCAAGTAGTTTTGCTCTTTGATTCTTGCTACTGAGTCAAATTATTGGCATATTTGGGACAGAAATAACTCACGTATCTGAGTGACCTTTTAATTTCCTTTTCAATCTTCTGAATTGTAGTGAGCAATGAACTGTAGTGAACAAAGAAAGCATTAAGAACAGGCGTGGTGCAGATTTTATTGCATGTTTGCAGTAGAGCAAAGAGCTTTATATTTCTTTGGGTGTTATATAGCAAGAACCTGCTGTGAGAGAAGGACCTCTGGGACCAGTGATCGCTCATATTAAAGAGGTGGTTTCTCTCCACGTGATGGAAGCTTATTAAATCCATGTAGCAGTGGTCTTTTTTTTTTTTGCTCAGTGTTTATACAGCACCTAGCACAGCATGGTCTGATTTGTAGGCTCCAATTTCTGTCTTTCTTTGACCTGTAAGTGTTAATGAGGCAAGAAGTGCTTGTGAAGGGCTTTTTTGCCTAGTCACACACCTGTCTGAAAGCAGAAGTTTATCCTTTGGCATGTGCCCCAGGCTTCCTGTCTGCATCTCTTCCTTTGCAGGGTCTTCTACAGCGAGTCACAACAACTAGGTTTTTTTGGGTAGGAAAAGGGATGTTCAAAAGCATGTGCTAAAGAGAAGGGATGAGAAATGACGTTTCAGCCAGGAGGCTTTCATTGTATGCGAGGGAGGAGCATGCACAGAGGGGGAAGCAGCGTGAGATCAGTGGGCTTTTTATTGCACAGCATGAAAAGATCCCACAACTAAAATATGATCTAACCTTTGCTTCCTGTGTGTCTTACAAGAAATGTTTTCCATGTAAGGCAAGGAGAGCCTGCTGTAAGGAAGCATGTGGCTGTCATTTATTTCAGAAGATGTGGTGCAGCATTCAGCTGTAGAAAAACAGACCAAAGAGCCCTGTGGTAGCAGCAGCCTCTATTGCCCACGTTTATGCTGTTTAAAGACTAGTCTTCTCCTGCTTGATTCTGGTGAAATAGCAAGCTTGCCTAAAGTCTACTGACAACTTTTAGGTGAGGAGATTTAGCCAGGCATTGCTGGGGATAGGCCTGACATTTCTCAAGTCAACATAATTGGATTATTCAGCTGATTGTAAGCCAACACCTTTACAGAAGGTTTCTAGAGCTCTGGTTTGACTCTTTTCTTTCTTACACAAGTCACCTATACGAAGCCACTTACACTTCAGGTGTGGTTTTAAAAAGAAGTTTTGATCATGTTAATCACCTCTCTGAAGTTTTTTAAGACTTTCATTCCTGATTCCCTTTCTGCCCTCATAGTTTTTCTTGACTTACGGTAGCGAGGAAAAAAAAATTCTGTCTCAGAAATGGGGATTTAACAATTTTCTTGGCTGAAGAAGCCAAGGATTCCTTTTTGTGTCTTAAAATGAAGGTGTTTGCAGACCTTGGGTTAATCTTAATATCTAAAAAACAGTTTTAACTCTCAACTCTAGCTAATTTCTATGAACAACACTCTCCCAGGATTGATGACATTAAGGCAGTAATGTGCATGTTCCGTGTTTCAATCTCCTCCTCAGCCTTTTTTTCAGACTTCCGCGAAGTCTGAGAGTCCCACTGTAGTTTGTGCATCTTTTGTTGCAATGTCTTTCACATTGCTATCATTGGTCTTAACTCACACCCTTTGCTTTTTGGGTGAACACTTGTAGAAGGGAACTGGGATTCCCCTTCGTATTCTCATCTCTTGATTTGTTTGCAGGTTAGCTCTGTAGCTTGTCCTCAGGAATGTGCAGTAGGTGTTGAGCATTACTGTGCTCTGAGATGACGTGGCTCTCACAAGGTTGTTTCTTTCTTCTTTCTGCATTTCTTCACTCCCATCAAATCAAGAATCGTTCCTGCAGTTAGGAAGTCAAGATTGTTTCCCCAGAAAACAAAGCGAGCAAAACTTTTGGATTGGGCATCTTGGAACTATTGATGTTGCAGGCCATCACCTGCTCTGCATTTCTCCTTGCTGGTGGAAGTACTTGCAGTCTTTGCAAGGAATAGTGTTCCCTTTATGATGGTGGTGTTGAGATTGTAGATGTAAATTCTACAAGGCTTCCCTCCTGTGAGCCTTTGCCTTTGGGGAAGAGTAATCTTTTATGTTCCGACTTCTGAGAATGAAACTTGCTGTTGGTCTAGTGACAAAATGCAACAGTTTTCCTTGGTCAGAAATAAAAATTTGTCAGTGGGACTGTTTCTTAAAAAAAGTTTAACCCTTGCCCAATGACACTTATTCTGTAGCAAATGTAGCAAAAAATTTCCGATTTGATTTGTCTGCAAGGAACTTGCAAAGACTGTTGATGCCTTTGATGTAAATAAAGCATGGCTGCTCTTGGTACGGATGATGAACCTTAACCTTGATCCCTCAGAAGTATGTTGTTGAGTTCTGTCCTTACCAGCATGTGTTCCTAATTTTCAAAAGGGATCTTTTCAGTTTCAAGGGTGGTGTGAAGCAGCCTCTGCATTGATTTCCAACATCTATACTCAGGTGCTTCTGAGGAGCAGGACTTGGAGGTGGAGGCCATGGCAGTGTTCCTAGAGACTAGGGAAGGATATGTGAGCGTTGGAGAAAAAGCTTCTGATAGCTATTGTGCTCTGTAGTGTGCTGTAAGAAGGGTGGTTTGTCCCTTGTAGCGTCCTGTGGAGCCTCAGTGGAGCTATTTCTTTTCCACAATGCTTGTCTTTGTCCTCCTCCCACTTCCCTCTGCATGTGAAGGGGTGATTCTTCTTCATGAGGAGAGCAGACCCTGAAGTGCAAAAGGAGACAATGGAGATCTTTTGTTGTCCAGAGCCAATTGTTGCTTACACCTATTAAATGCAATGTTCAGCTTTCCCAGAAAAGCAGCTCTAGGTGAGTTAGAATGTGTATAAATCATGCAGAGACTAGTCTTTTCACAAAAAGAAGCTTGCAAGTGGCTTTTTAAAAGATGCCAATATTCCTCTGGATATAGCTGCTGTGACATTCACACGATTCAGTCTCTCTCTGAACCTTATAGGTGGAGTTACAGATGACATTTTGTGTTTTGTTGGCTTTTTTTAACAGTTGTTACTGTGCATTTAGTGAAGAGTAGTGAGGTTAATAAAAAAAACTAACCCACTCCCTACACCACCCTCCCTCCCAAATTCTCAGTCATTTCCTATGCAGGGACCCTTTCTGAAAACACTGCATAATGTATTTTTTTCTTAGGGATAAGAACGAGAAGCTCAGTTAACCTGTGCATGTGAGACCGTTGCTAGTCTGTTGTTGATGTTTAGACCTTTTGCAAGATTTGGGGTTTTTTGTTTGTCATGGGTGGCTTAATTCAAATGATTGCTCTTTTTCTTTTAAATTGTTGCACCAGTGTCATTACTTTCATCTTGCTTCCTCTTGTCCGTTCAAGAGATGCCAGAGAATTGTTGAGCAAGTTTTTGATCCTGATGTCAAACTGTTTGCATTCCTCTACATACATGTAGTAGCATTTGTAGAAACTAACACTTATCTCTGTATGGGTTTTATTTAGAATGTTTGGCTTTAGAGTAGGAGGAAATTGGTAGCACTGAAAGATGGTGTTAATGGATTTAACCAGTTGCTTTGCAGTAAAGCCTTAAACTGCAGAGGCAGAAGGAAAACGGCTTTGGTGATGACAACTGCTGACTCTCAAAAGACTAAAATCACATATTAGATTTACAAAATGGGGAAAACAAATCCAGTCTTAAGGGTACAGTATAAAAATGTGCATACCCTTTGAGAAACTAATTTCAAAATAGATTAAATGAACATGAAAATCCTCTGCTGTTGAAAGTCAAATTAATTTGCCTTATCACTCTTTGGTGGGTCTTGCATATTAATTTTTTTATGCTGTAAGCTCTTGTAGCTGAGGTCTTTATCCTGCTGTTTGGAGCACTGTGTTACAGGTAAAAACATGAAGAGCAGGGCTTTTGAACAAGCTTGCTTTATACTAATTCTAATAACCTTTATTTAATCAATTCAGTCTGAGGGAACCTTGTTTCCAGAGACAGGAAATTGCTTGAGGATTACTGGCTGTCGCAGGACCTTCGTATTTATTTGCAAAATGTCTGGAAAAAAATAATAATAGAATCAGTCTTCCTTTAAAGGCAGTGGAAACTGGAGTTGCTGTGCTTTTCCCATGAGACTGGGTAGAGGTCACTGGGAATTCTATGCTAGAATGTTTTTTCTTGACGAATAGTTTCATGGCTTCAGTGTACTCATGCGGGGTGCTTGGAGACACCTCAAAACCCCAAG
Organism: Anthoscopus minutus; assembly: GCA_013399455.1. Taxonomy (NCBI): domain Eukaryota; kingdom Metazoa; phylum Chordata; class Aves; order Passeriformes; family Paridae; genus Anthoscopus; species Anthoscopus minutus. Next base: position 34,594 of record VWYI01048767.1, on the reverse strand, counting down.
CAAAGCAGGGTTGACTTGTTTGTCAAGTGGATGTGCTATTCACTTTGCTGCTAGTGACCTGACATACTTCTCCCTTACCTTCAGATAGTAGAGAGTTAAATATGCCTGCTCTAAAATGCACTTTTTAGAGGAAATGGGGAAGGAGCTCCCACTTTTCAGCTCTGTGTGTGCAAGAGGAGCAAGGCATAGAGGTGTCTGGGAGAGCATGTGTGGTATCTTTCATGTATCCCAGCCTGTTGATATTTCAATACTAGTATGCCAGACACATGAAAAAAAAAAGTAGAAATCCAAGACTCCATAATCTGTTGTCTTGCTTTTGTTTGATGGATGGTTGCCTGGTAGCTGGCCCATCAGGGGTGGGGGACTATGACTGGAGCCAGGAGACAGGGAGCACCTGGGAGTGGTGTGCTTGGCTGAGGGACAGCAGGCAGGGAGGCAACTGCTCAGGTCAATAGCGGGATGCTTTACCTCTATATTCTGGTCCCAGTGGTGAAGAGATGTTCCCTGTGGCTTTATCCATAGTTTGTCTTAGCACATTTTGTGTATTGGGAAGGAAAGTGGTCTTTGCAAGGGTTTTCCCTAGAGTTTTAAGGTAGAATGGACAAAGCCTAGCTGTGGTTTTGCAGTCCTAGGTGGTCTAGCAAAACAGCCAAAGTGTGAGGTAGAAGAATAAATGAGCTGTATGCTCTGACTTCTGGGTGTACCTTTTCTGACCTAGCATGGGCATGTGTGTGATTCTTGCTTGTGTGCAGCACCACTTTGTAGCCCCGCACAAAAGTGCAAGATTTACTGCTGAGCATTTTGCTGACCCTTGCTGTTCTGCTTTGTGTAACTTTCCCCTCTCTTTCGGCTTTGATTTCATTTGTCTTCCTCTAACAAGCCTGTGTTACCTTTGGCTGTTTTGGAGCACTCTCGCCCAGCTCTCTGGCTTTTAATCTGCGTGGAAACCATGATGCTGGAGACATTATTTAGGGGAATGATTTCAATATAGAGCATCTTTATGCTTAGTAAATGATTTTTTTCCACATTTAAATGTGGATTGAAAATAGAGGTGGCTTTAGGAGCAAGAAGTTTGTACAATTTCTTGGCCCAGCATATTGGGCTGCTTGCTTAAGTCAGAGAGTGGCTTCAGACACTTCAAGCCTTGGCAGCAAATCTGAGGTGGGAGTGTTTCCCCAGCTGCTGCTTCCACTGGCCTCAGAGCTGTCCTTGAGCAAGGGCTGAGTTTCTCCCAGAAGTTCCCGAAAGTTTCATTATTGTTGCAAAGGGGATGTTTAGTTGCAGGGTGAGGTGGGAGCAGCAGTGTGGGGGTGTCCAGTCACCCAGGAACGAGGGGTCATCCTTCAGCCCAGGTAGCCTGTAAGTGGTAGAGGGACAGCTCCAGCTGGCTCCACAAAGGGGAGATGGTGATATACAAGAGGCGGACTGGACTGCAGGTCGATAAAGGGTGAGGATTACTGCTATATAAAGAAGGTGCTGAGAGCTGCTAAACGAGCAGTTACTATCAGGCAGTGCTCCTTGGCTGCCTTAGGATCCTTTGCTTAACATTTTGTTTGAGTTTGATAACAACTAGACAGAGGCCCCTCCCTGGGGAGTGGAGGAATGGGGTTCCCTCTGACACTTGTAGGGTGGTGCAGAAGACTGGTTGTCCTCCCTCTCCTGCTGCAAGTCAGAGCATCCTGTGTCCCACCTCTGGGCTACCCTAGTTCCAGCTAACAATGATTTATTTTTTTAAAATATATTTTCCTCTACTAGCCGTGCTTTGTGACGTCTAAATGTCACTGAGTCAGGTGAGGAAGAAGTTGAAGCTTTAAACTGAGCTTCTATTGAGATACAGCAAACAGGTTTTATTTATTAAAAGTTTTATTCTGCATACTCCTCTATACTTCTTTCTGGCATGCTTCTCTCCCACCCCAGTTGAATGGTGGAAATCTTTAACACAAAATCTCAGTCTTTAACACACAATCTTTAGATGATGGTTGTAGGTCTCAGATGATGGTTTGCTACTCTGCTGGTAAGGGAACTATCTTGAGGATTCTTCTTGGAGCACTTGGCCTTATCATGGTGTGTGTATGTCCCCTTGTGACATGTAATAAGCCACTATCCTTCTTGGAACGTATCTCTGACTTGATTCTTCTAGCTTGTGCTGCTCAGATCAGAATGTAATTGCAACTGATCCCTTGTAAGAAAATCAAATTAAGCATAGCGTATTGAGGGAGACTTGTTAAAGGGGAAAAGGCTGTGAGGATCTTCTGCATAGTGGTGTGTCTTCTCTTTGAGTAATTCTAGTAATTGTGAGAGTGATTGAAAAGAAAGCAAACTGTTTGGGCTCCTATTCCCAACCCCTGTTCTCTTGGTCTTACCAACTTTTGAAATTAGTTTGTCAACTTGCCTGAAGTCTGAAATCTTGAGGTAGAGTGTTGGGGTGGAGGCTGGTGTGCCTGCTGCTGGTGCTCTGCTGGGGGCCCTGCTGGGGACAGCCGCCCCTGGCCGCGGCTCCATGGCAGTGAGTCTGTGTACAGGCAGTCCTGTGTGCTGATTGTCCTGTGGTCTTAATTGCGAGCAGGTTAAATAGGGATGCAAATATTTTCCTTTTTTCATTGTACGCCGGCAAGAGTGATACAGCTCTGTGGAATAAAACGTGCCCAGTGCCACTGTGATGGATGTCTGCCACAGTGAGGGGTTTGTGGCAGTACATGTGCATCTGTGCCATTAGCACAGTGCATTCCAAGGCAGAAAAGCAGTAAGTAACATCTAGCAACTTTGCAGCTGCTAAAAAACAGAAGTAAAGGGAAACAGTGAGCTAGTGGATGCAAAATCGAGCTATGATGCTGAGACCTTTTGAAGGCCTGGTTTGTTGAGATCTGTTGAAGTCATTCTCTTCTGTGTTAGAATCCCAAATGCAGTCTTAAGGCCAAAACCAGAATTTAAAACTTTCTTGGTTTGGTCAATGATCTGTCTTGTTGGAAGGTTAAGTTTTCAGAGGACTTAAGGGACAGTCTTATTTTTCAGAGTTCTTGTGTGTGTCTGTTTATCTCGAAAAAGATCTATGTGCCAACAGGCATTCAGACATCAAGGATTTGTTAGCCTGGAATGTTCGGATATAACAACACATCTCTTGCTGAGAACGTTCTTTATAAGGCAGGATACAAATAACAAGCACTGTGCAATATTTGTTGTTATTCCTTGAAAGTGTGTGATACTTCTATAGTAGATATTCTTATATCTGGGAAATGTGATAATTTTAAATTTGAGCTGTGTCTCAAAGCTGTGCTTTTAGGAATAAATGTAAGAGTTCCTCCATCTCCTAGTATAGTTCCTTGCTTAGATGTGAGACTGCTTCATTGAAGTTCATATTTAGAGGGTTTTGAAAGGAAAAAGACTTCCAAATGGATGTCCTCTCAAGTGTCTGTGCAGCCTGGTAGTATTGCAGCTGCATGTATAGCAGACTGATGCTTTTAGCCATATTAGTTGAAATGATAGGACAAGAAATGGTAAGGATAGGGAGAAGCACATTCTAGTAGTGAGAGATTATAAAATAAGCCTTTACTGTACACGGGCTTTGTGGTTCATTCTCTGAAACAGATTAACATAGCTGCATAAATGAGAATAGCATCCTGGGTATATACAAGTGACCTTACCAATCCAGTGCTTCCTTTTTAACCCTGTTACCAAAAGTAACTTTTCAAGCTTGGATGTGGTTGCAAGAAGTTCTGCCTTTGCACCACTTTTCTTTATTCTCCTTCCCTGAAGCCATTCCAGTTTACTGTGAGTTTTCTTTTTTAGCACTTATTATTTTTGGAAGGCATTCTGGAACATTTTGTGCATGTGGTCCTCTCTAAATGTGCTGTTGTACTGATTAAAACTGAAAGTATGAAACCTAGCTTTTCTGATGCAGTGCGGCAGGGAAAAAATGCTGAAACAATAGTTTATAAAGGGAATACTCTTCCAAGTGAAGACATTTTCAGAAAACCCACAAACAACAAAAAAATCACCCAAAACCGAGACAGATTGTGAGATGTGTTTTCCACAATCCCCCAGTCTCTATTTCCTCCCATAGATTGCAGAGGTGACAGTATGCTTAAAAAAAAATCCTTTAAAACAGATCCAGCACTTTTTTTAAAAATAACTATTTTCCTTTCATTCTCTGTTGACATGATCCCACTGCTATAAGCATTTTTGTAATGTGCAGAAATCTGCAGTGCATTGGAGTTGGGTGCCTTAACCTAACTCTTCCCACTGCTCCTCCGCAGCTCTGTTTTCCTTCTTACTGGTTCCTGGAAGTTCACAGCCTACCCATAACTAACTTCCTTATTTGGAAGGACAATTGGGTTTTGATTTTATCTTCCTCTTCCCAAGTAAAACAGAAAAAGTTTCTAGTGAAATTCTGTGAATTTAAAGAAAACATCTTAAAATCTGGGGAGCTAATGGTATTTATGCCTTTCTCTTGGACTTAACCAAAGCAAGGAAAATTGGATTTTTTTTTTAAGTAATACAATTCAAATCTTCTGTGAATGTGTCAGAGCTGGCATGCCAACCACAATACTTGGAAATGGGGAAGGATTATCACAATACTGAGACTGTTTCTAATGGTTTGTCTCTGATTCTGTTTCTAAGAGTGCTGTTTGCAAGAATGAGAACAGAGCCCTGCTTGGCACTTGTTAATCCACACTGACTTGAGAGTTTCCATCCTGCAATGGACAGTGAAAGATACTGAATACCACCCCTTCTCCCCTTGGCAACCTTGCACCTCTTCTTTGCACACTTTGGAAGGTCTGTTCCTTCCTTGTTCCTTGCCTTTAAAAGGAACGTTGGAGTTGAAGCTTGTTTGGTCTTCTCAGGAGTATCTTTGTATATAAGCTTCTTTCCTGCTGCAGCCCAGAGAAATGGACAGCAGATTCAAAGGCTTGCACCCAGCCTTGCACCCTGGAAGGGGAATAGCTGGGGGAAGTGCTCCCTGCAATCAGCCCACAGAAAAATATGCTCAGGTAACATCAGGGTGGCTAGAGGAGCATCAAGTGAGATAAGGAGGCAAACAAGGGAGAGGTGCAAAAAGCCTTATCAGGATGCCAAAGGGCTTTAGACTAAACTGTGATAAGAAGGATAGAGAGGAGGAAGCTGGGGAGTAAGCCGTGCAAATTGGTGCATCTTGCAGGTTTATTCACTTGGGATAGGAATATTGGTGTGACTTTACCAGTTGTAAGGTACTAGTTATCCAGTAATGAAAAATCCCGTTCCCTGGCTTAAAGCTTGGGTGTGCCTTAGTGAGTCTGTGGAGAGTTTGGTACATGCCATTTATCAGAGATTAAAATGGAATTTCAGGGTTTAACCTGTCCGGCAGGCTTCTTTCTGTGCAAGCTCTAATGCTCCATCTTGAAAATGGAAGTTGTACATCACCAATTGTTGGTTTAGTTTGCTGGGGTTTTTTTAAATTTAACATTTTAAAATTTAAAAGAAGTGTTCTAGAAACCTTCATGGGAGAGAGCAGGTAAAAGCTAAATCGAAATAATTATATGAATGAAACAGCCAAATTTGAAGGTGATAGGCCAAACCCTTGGCACAGTTGAGGAACGAGGAAGGAAATCCAGCTATTTGGATTCCACTTCAGCAATGGAGTTGTTTGCAGGAGGGTGTGTGCTGATTCCAATGTCCAGAATAAGCAGCTTGGTCTTTCCTGGTGCTTGTTCTTTATAGCAGGGAATATGTGCAATTTTCCCATCTGCTTTATGCTGTGACTGTGCTATGCAGAAACCTGCCTTTTTATAATTCAAATACAAAGGTATAAAATGAAGTTACCAAACACATCATCTGGTTACTGGGCAGGAGGAGTGTTACATGTTGTTTTCCTTTCCATATTTCCTACTTTCCTCTTCTACCTTTTCCCATTGTCCTGAATACTTGAGAGTTGGCTATGCTGAAAAGTCAAATGAGTAAGATTTTTCTTAAATGCCTGCAGGTAACTCCAAAGGCTTTGTTTTTTTCCTTTGTGCCTAACTTAAACTGAACAGTATTATTGAATTGTGATACTATCCCCAAATGTTCAAAATACTAATCTGTTTTTAAAATATTTCAACTAAACTGGTTTAACCACAGAAAGTAAGTGGAATGAAGGATTTCTTTCCTCTGCTGTCACTTGGACTTGATTTTTCTGTATTTTTGTTTTATTTAGCAGCCAAGAGGATGACTTTTTTGCTTTACAGCTTAACTGCTCTTTGAAAGTAGGCAAAATAAGGGTACAACAAAACCAGGAACTAAGGGTCAAGGTTAAATCCTCTGAACCACACTGCTTACATTAAATTCCACTTTCAGTGTGACCATGAGGCAAGAACAATGCTTGTGCTTAGCTTTTCAAAAGCTATGCTGTGCATACCCATCACTCATGCTACTGCTAAGATCTCTGCTGTGTGCATTCAAGAGTTAGCAAACAATGTCTGAGTATTATTCTGTGAGGAGGAAATCGTGGATAAAATAGAGATTTCTTCTGTGCATGAGGATAGCTAATTTTCTTTTGCTAAGTTTCAAGTATGGTATTTAAAAGCAAGCCAGTAGCAATCCAAAAATTCTGAGCACTTCCCCAAATAAACTTTGAAGAATTCAGGTTGAAGACCTGTTTTCCAACAACAGGGACACAGGTCGTAACTGTGCATTTATGCATTTCCTGCATAACGCCAGGCATTTTGAACAACTGTCCAATCTCTGGTTGTCTAGAGCATGTCCTGAGCATATGGCCTTCCAAAGAATGCTTTTCCATGTGGACATAGGAGTCCTTCTGTGACAAAATAAGAAAAATAAGAAAATTAAGTCATAATCCTGTGAAAGTTTACACATGTTTATAAAGGGATTTTGTATCAAGGGATACGAGTTGGCGATTTCTTAAGGTCTGGAAGATAAATGGCAAAGGTACCCAAGGAGCTTCTCTTACAGGGAGCTCCTGCCATATATGTGTGTCTTCTTTGGAAAGGGGCTGCTGGTGGTGTAAGAGCAAGCAGGAAGTCTGGCCTGTATGGTTTCAGTGGAAGCTGGTGTCTGCTTGAGGACTTTTTGTAGAAGCAAGCTACTGTTCCCTGTGCAAGCAGGGCTGGCTGTGCAACGAGGGGGACTCTTTCTGAAGCATCACTGGGAAGCTTGCTTGATGCCAAGACTTGAAGAAAGAGCTGGAGATGTTGGTTAGCTGGGAGCAATGGGTACTTTTTCACTTGTTCATAGCATTCCCTAAGAGGGTGTGTGGCTATTGACTTTGTGGTTATAGAGGATGGTTTATTGTCTTATCCATATTTAGTAGGTGTTTTTCAAGGTTCACATTATAAAGAAGGCAAAAAACCCTCGCCTTTATTGACTGATAAACTTTTACCATAGAAAAATCTCCTCCACTCCTTACTGTATTTATGAGCACTCCTGGCTGTACTAAATATTATCTTTGAAAACATCTTTGTTTAAACTTAATCCTTACATAACCCTTCAGCCTAGGCTGTGGCATGTGACACGGGTCTAAAATGTCCTTGCTCTTCATACTTGTGCTACTCTCAGCTTCTGCCTTGTTGTTCTTAGTAACCATTAAAGAAACCTGCCCATTCCTTAGTGCTTTGTACGCTTTGATTCTCCCAAACCCCTGAATTGTTAAGCTGTGCCCCTGGGAGTATGTCTCTGACAAATGTGTGTGATCTTAACTGCACTCAGCTAACTTCAGGCAGTGGAGGCCTGAGGAGTTACAAGAGCTGCTTCCCCCTGAGCCATAGGTATAAGGAGCATGCTAAAACAACAGTCACTTTTTAGAGAATTGAATGTATGTCTGAATAGCCTCCAAATCAGCTCTCCTCTGGGAAGAAGGGATAGTTTCTTGTCTAGTCAGAATCTCTCTCTTCTAATTTTGCCGGGGAACAGTGAAGGCTGGGAACTTGTAACTTGGCTGAAGCCCAAAGGGAGGATCCTTTCAAGCGGTACCTGCACTCCGTGTCTCCTTACAACCCTGAGGAGTTTATCTATGCTGTCACCCACTGAATGGGCTGGTTACCCTTGTGTCTCCTTCAAATCTACACCAAACTAAATCAGCCTAGTGGGATGTTGCTGTAGGCATAGCAGCATCAATTTACAGCATTCCTGGAGTGGCAGCCCCAGGCCTGTGATAGACAGGATACCTGGTAACCTGGGAGTCGAGTGACTTGCTAGCTAAAAAGAGGTCTGGGAACCATGTCTGATTGTAAAAGAAAGGAGAGAAACAGTGCTGTGCTTTGGGGCAGTCTGTTAGTAAATCAAGACTAAGCAATAATTGATTCCCCCTGAAGATATTCTTGTTTTAGGTATTTCTAACTTGTTTGCTGTTCAGAGACCAGAACTGGACTGCTGACTTCTAGGTGTAGTCTTTAGGGGAGGAAAATGCCATTGGGGAAAGGTAGCACACCTCATGTGGCTCAGCAAATTTTGTGATAATTGCATGCCCTCTTCCTACCTCTCCTGGCTGCTGCTATGTCACCTGACACGCATTATTCCAAGGGCGGGGAGGGCCACCTTTAAAGATACTTTGGCAATACTTTCAGAAGATCTTATACTAATGAGGCTTCATTAAATTGTAATAGGGGGGACAGGGCTTTCTTGGTCTAATCAGAAGGACATTTGTTGAAGATGGTGCATTGCTTTTTCAGAGCTGTAATTCTGTGTAGAGCAGTGACTCTTGGAGGAGAGCAGCTGTCTGTTGGCCTGAAGTATAGGCTGCCTCTTCTGATTGAATACGAACTTAGATACCATGCAGGAGGTCTGACTTGAGAGGACAGGACAGATGTACAGATTAACTGTCTTGGCTTTCTTCACATGGAGTATTTTTTTCATTCCATAGTGTAATTGTTGCTGAAGGTATTCTAGCAGGTAAATGAAAGTATCCTTATTCCGTTCTGCATGGTGGAAGTTAGCTGAACAAAGCATTGGCTCCTTATCTGTGGAATACATGAGAAATCTATAGTCTGTGCTACAGGCATGGTGGGATAGATTCACTGCTCTCCTTCCCCCTCCAAATGAAGCAAGAAACAAAAGGGGTAGACAGACAGTTTATTGTAGCAGCAGCTTCAATGCACATGACATTTTAAATGTCATCTTCAAGGGTGTATACAGACAAAGAATTTTTCTTTGAGAACAACTGTAAAGGAAAATCCAAATTTTAAAGACAGCCCTTTTCTGAAGTATATATGAGCACAGTAGTGCCATGGAACTAAGGAGAAACCCTCTTTTCACTAGAATGGCTACCAGATTTATTGACAAATCTACATATTCCCTCCCATAATGCATCTGCTGTTTTGCCCAAGTAATTGGAAATGTGAGTTAAGGCTGTTAGGGTCGTGTGTTTCTCTAGTCAGTGCTGGTGTATTGCTTTAATCTTGGAAGTACCCAAGGATCTGGAGGTTCTGCCTTTCCCAGTAGAAGGAGTGCTAACCTAGATGTCCTCTTTGTCCTCACAAGGTAAAAAAGAGTATAGTACCTGCCTCTGCACTTCTCAGATCTCTTTGAGATTATCCAGCAGTTTTGAATTTCCGTGGGAAACTCGGCCAAATAAAAAACCGAATCCCCCTTCAGTCTGTATATTCATTTAACTGAAGAAGCCATGGCTGAATGGGGTTTTCCTCAGAATTAAAGGTATTCCTGTTGTCAGGTGTAAAAAACCCATTAATTTTGGCAAATTTGTTTTCACCTGAGAGCTTCAGACGTGTAATGAATAGCAGGATACAAGTGTTGAAATGTGTTTCCATGTGGGTTTTATTTGGCTGTTTTATTTTATTTGTTGATTGGTTTTTCCAAGGTGTTTTTTGGTTGGCTGGTTTTTTGTTTTTGTTTGTTTGTTTGTTTGTTTTTGTTGGTGTGTTTACCATTGGAGGCCTTGCAGGTTAAAACTATAGTAGCCTGGTGAAATATGTGATCTGTTGGGTCTTCATTAAAAGTAAGGGTTCAGCTCTGTGCTTCTTCTGTTTCCCAGCTGTGCTTTGTGTGTTTGTGTACAAGGCTGTTTTTGCTGTGACAGTGCCTCATAGGCTGTGGGTGAATCCCTCAGGTATGAGCAGTGTCACATCCTGCCATTTTAATTGCTGTGCTCTATCCTGTCAGATCATTATACCCGAGTTTGCAAGTTGTTTTACATTCCTCCTCGTAAGCATGTGTTTGCCTGCCGGCTGGCTGTCAGGATTGCTGAGCCTCTCCAGGTGGCTGAAGAAGCATTTGATTGATTTATCCTAGCTGTCTAGTACAGTCTGCTGTGTCTCAGAGACCTTCTGAAAAGTGGTGGGGTTGTAGGAAGACTGGTTCTCTTGAAGAATTTTTTGAAACAAATCCTCCAGATGCTATGTCCTCTGGGCCTATCTTGAAAGGAAAAGCTAAAATTAATTGTAAGCTAGGCAGTCTTCACATTTGAAACATCAGACAGTGAGTGAAAAGTTATGGTATCTCTCTAATACAGCTCCTTTTAGTCTTTCCTGTGTAGAAGACTGCTTTTCTGCTCCTGTTACCTTGAGAACTGTGAACACTTAGTAAGATTCCTAAGTGCTAGAACATATAAAAGGTTTCTCTTTGTTTCTGACTTTCCCTTTTCTCTCTCCAGATGTTGTAGGTGTTTGGTTCAACACTTTTTCTTGCTTTGTCTGTTTGTTTCAGACCAACGTGCTCCTGATCAACCAGATCTTTCAGAATTTTTTTAAAAAGAAACCTTGGTGGGTAAAAGATGTGCCATGGAATGGTAGCATCAAAGAGCAACACAGGATCATCTCTTGCCTTGACTGGCCATGGGTTATTTCCTCTGCTAGTTATCTTTGGTTCCTTTATTGTGGAAGCACAGTCCAAAGGTAAGTGAAACCTTTATTCATGCTGCAGAGAGGGGGAGGTATATAAGTTTGCAAGTGACTGTATTCTACTATTTTTAGATGAAAATTGGCAGTGGTTAATGTATTTGTACACATCTTTCTGTATTCACAGGAAAAATTCCATCACTACTTGTTGAGCAGAGCATGACATGTCTGAACTGAATGAGTCTTGCATATTAGTAGAATAAATCCTTGTCCTTCATACTGTAGTTTTGATTCCCATGGATTTTTTCCCCCCTCCATTCTCATCTCTTCACTGAGGCTGGGGACACTTGGGGCATCTCAAGAGCATGGACTATGTTTTTGTTGAGTGAGAGTCTCATGTAGACTCTGTTATCTGTGTGCCCTGTAGCAACTGCTCATGTGAAGGGGTAGAAGCAGAGATTGTGTCCAGCTCTTTTGCACAGCTGATGAATCTGTTCAGTGTTTCCTTGTATGCTATTTTCTGACACCTTAACACCTGCTGCCTGTGCCCCTCTATTGGATCCTCTTCAGCTTAAGTTTTCCCTCTCCCCTCATCTCTTGATGTTTCTCAGATGGGTAAGTGTTGTGAATTGTGTAAATGGGATGATATGAAAAATGTCATCAGAGATGGGAGAGCTGCCTTTTAGAAATGAGTGGAAGAGGGAAATGTACTGGATATTCAGAAGGTAGTACGTGATGTGAAGTATGTGCTTGATTACCCAGTATACTCTGAAATATGTCTCTTTTTCTCAGACCAATCATGATCTAGTTTTTGCCTGTAGACAAATATCTGATCACAGGAGGCATGAGATAGAAGGAGGAGCTTTGTTTGCTCTTGCAAGAACTTTGAAGGAGTTAATCCCAAAAGGACAGATTTTACTTGAGCAACTATTGTAATGCAAAGCATTAGCTTGCCTATGTAAAGAAAACCTCAGTTCTCGACTAACTCTAAAAAGTCCTATTTATTTGACATATCATGGCATGTGAGAATGTCATATGACCCACATTCCTCAGCATCAGTGTGGTAAAGCAGAATAAACATTAGCTGCCAGATGCACTCAAAGTTGAGGTGATCCTGTATGGAAAAATCTGCCGGTGCTGAAAACTTCTGGAGGAGGAGTTGATTTCCTTTAACTATTCCTGCCTCTTTGAGTTGGAAGGGAGAGACTGCTGAAATCAGATATCTCAGGCTTATATGTCTTCCTGACCTGATTTTGGCCTTGTAGGTAATGAGGGGGCGGGGAAGACACCCTTCAGAGCATGACAAATTGTCATGAATAGTTAGTGACAGTGGGAAGGGGACAAGATCCTTTTGGATCTGGGCTATCCATGGGTTTTTTCCAGCCTTGCTGTTGTTGGTGATAGTGTCACTGCCTCATTTCAGATGTATGTCTGTCAGATACGCCTGGGGCACCATCTGAAACCCCCATTAGGCACTGCACCACCTTCAACTGAGACTGCAATCAGTATGCAAATGCCTTGTGCTGCACAGGCTGCGGCATGGGGAAAAGCTGCCACAATGCTGGCAATCCTTTCTAATATAATTTTTGAGACATCCAATTGCATTACAAAAGCACTAGTTAGACACGCCAGAAGACTCAAGAGTGATTCTGCATTGTGTTTCCCTTTCTGTGTTCTTTTTGCTTCAGGATCTGAAACCAGTTGTGGTGAACTGCTCAAAGCAGATCATCAGCTAAACAGGTTTATAGTGGCTAGGCAGGAACCATTTCCTGCAAGGGAAGTGAGAGAATAGAGGGGAGCCAGGATCATAACAGGGCAAGACACTCAAGGGAAGAAATCCTAGGGGAGGGCTCACTGAGGAGCGCTTCCATGTATGGTTTTTCTGAGACTGGGACATAGCAACCCACAAGCCAATTGCTGAGAAGGATGGGGGTGCTCAGTGATGTGTCATGGGCCCAGGGAGCTGCACCTGCAGCAGCGTGCCAGCAGCCATGAGTAACATTAATGAGCAAGTCAGCTGAGGAGCAGAGAGCCAGATGGAGAAACAAAGAATACTGGCAAGGCGCTTGGAAAATCATCTTTCCCTCATCTTTGTCCCCCAGCCACCTTGCCATCCTCACTGTATTACTTTGCATAGCAAAGTCATTCAGAGCAAGCAGAGCAAAATGATCTTAACATAAAGCAAGAGACCATATTTAATCTTGTGGTGGTAATGCGTATCTTGAGTGTGGAGCCAGTGTCACAAGCTCAAAATTACTACAAGAGCTGAAGAATATTCTCATAAAAAGACAAGCATGGAGACAATGCCTGGCTCAGCCCTGAGTGAGAAAGCAGAGCTTGTGAATCATATGTATAAAACCATATGAGGTATCTTGTATTGCAATCATTTTGCTGCTTAGAAATTCTATTGCTTAAGTTCCAGGAAGTTTAGAGATGTATTCATGATCTGGGCAGGAAGATGTTCTCTTTGCCATGTGGTTAATGCAGAGAGCAGACTCATTTTCAGTCAGCAAGCATCTGCTCTGTCCTCTGGTAGTAAATAGATTTTATTTATGCATGGATTTTTAAGAAAAATCCTCAGCACTTTGAATCAAGCAGTCTATCCAAATATCCTCAAGTGCCATGAGATGAATATGAGTTGCTTAGTCACTAAGCATACTGCAGAATTTGGGGAAACTCTTCCCTTTTCATGGGAAGATATCCATGAATATGAAAATAACCACTGCACATATTTTAACAGAAAACAAATGCAGCATTTGGTAATGGGCAAGCGGTGAAGCTGTGTCAGAAGAGGAGGATTAATGGAAACTTTGAGTGCTGCTCAGGAATATTTTTTGAGCTTTATCACTGTTGTAGCATTTTTCCTTGTCTGGCAAGTTCTCCAAGATTAGTTGCGGGAAATAATGAGGGAATGAGCAGGCAAGGAGACTTGGAAAGCTCCTCAGTAATACTGAGGCTTAGTATGAAGTTTAACATTAATATTAGTATTAACTTTAAAATTAAGTATTTTAATACTATTACTAGTATTCATCTGTCTTTTCTGTTTCTTTGAGGGTTCAACTGGAATGTAGCTAAGAGCCACAATGCTTAGTAGATAGAGGTGGGGAATTTTTGAAGCATTGGAGAGAAGCTCTTTATCTACATTTCCACAGATTTCCATGTTTCTCCATTTTTTCTTTGTTGCTGTGACTTTGATCATTTTTCCTTCTCTGCCTCACATCTCTGTCCCTTAAGGTCTTGTATTTATAACTCATTCACAATGGTCCTCCTGCCTGGCCAGGCTATTTTTGGAAGAATGACAGTGGAGCAGATCAAGTTGTTCATTAAATTTTAACCTGTAGTCTGTAAAAAACTCTGAAAGCTTCCTATGATTTATATTCCAAATGTGTACTCTCTCCTGGATTCATGACTGGCTGTCAGAAGCCTATCAAAACAGGTTGGGCCTTTCATTATTGATAATAGCATCACCTGATCTTGGGAAATGCAAGTAAATAGGTTGGTAAAAGTATTAAACATCCCGAATTAAGCAAATCTCAATACCCATAAAGGAGATAGTTTAAATATTAACTTTTAAAAATTAACAGTAATGCAGACTTGGTGACTCTTAAGTTCATTTAGATTTAGACGCAGTCTGATTTTTGTTGACTGCACGTGCAAAATGCTATAAAGTTAGCTCTTTAATTTTTAGGGTTGCCATTAAAGTGATAAATTGAGCTTGAATAAACTGAAACAACTTCATTCCTGTGTATTGTTTCTGATGCAGATGCAGGCAGTCTGCAGCTTGCTGTTCTAAGGTCTTTTCAGTGCCAAGGTTATTCTGCACAGAAGCTCTTGGATACCGCCAGTATTTGTTTGCATTGCACAGAGCAGCTTGTTAGAGCACGCTCCACTCACTGAGCAGATTCAGACTTGTTCCTATTCTTTGGGAATGTCTGTGAAGCAGAGGTTTCCTTTGTCTCTGGTTATGCAGCTGAAAGGAAGGGTTTTATACAGCTAGGGATGAATTCAATGGCCATGGAAACAAGGACACTATAGCTCTGGATGGCCAGACAGAAATGTGGGAAGTGATTCTAACCTGTATGCTTCATGTAAGTGTGGGTTTGGAGAAATTGCAGTGTCACCCCAAAGCAGTATGGCCTTCTTTGTGGAGAGAAAGGGGAGCATTTTCAGGAGCAATTCCTCTTTCCAGTCCCTTTGTAGAGCTTAGTGTAGGATTGAGCAGAGTGGTATGGAAGAGCGTGGTGAGAAGCTGCAGAATAATGGCCAGGCTGCAAAGGTAGCTAGGAAGGAGATGCAGATAGGCCCAGAATTTGACCATTTCTTATAAAATTATAATAATATTTACACTGCTACTCACACTGACCCAGGCAGTGTTACTTAAGTAAATGCCTTGAAGGGAATAACAAGTATCTCAAGAACCCACATAAATTCTTTAATTTTAACGAGTTCTATTGGCTGAAGAATGAATTAAAGCTTTGTGATGTTTAGCTAACTGCTGCCTTAAACCATTATAGCATAATAATAATAATCCTGAATTTTCCTTTTGTTTGTCCTAGGTTGGCTAAGCAAATCCAGAGGACCTGCATGTGAGTAAACTTACATTCACTGCTGTGCTATGAGAAATGAGTGTGATATTTTACTGGTTAGTATAAGTGTCTGTGAGCTAGGATTCCCTTTATGTTATTGTTGTGTTGGGTAGGCTTGAAATTCATCTCTGATGCCTCATTTTAGTTTTTGACCCTTGGATTTGGGAATGACAGCTGCACTCAGTTTGAGAGAGGGAGATCAACTTCACATCTTGCACTGTGCTTGGAAGAGATCCTTGTGCCTTCTACAGCATTTAACTTCAAATGACTCAAGAAAACAACAAATCAGATTAAATATTTAATTAAATGCAGATACATGCTGCTTCTGAGAGTTTTGAGAGGCTGACAGAGTACTGAGAGGACAGGGAGAACAGGCTGAGGTAGAAAACCCTTTCATTTCCTTTAATCAAGAAAAGCGAACATCTCAGGATGATTCTTGATCTGTTCCATTGGATACTCCTGCTTTTCATTTCATGTGCTCAGAAAAAGTCTAAAGTCTTTCCAGTGGCCATGTTATGGATGCATGCAACTTTGAAAGGAGTTGGGAAGCATATTTGATTTCCTTATCTTTTCTAAATATATAAAATAAAATTTCCTGTACATTTTTGTTAAACTGTGGAATGTGATTTGTTTAGTCTTAGGCTGAAGATACAGATTTCTCTATCTCTTCCTGTATTCACTCAGTCCTTTCCTTTTTATTTGCTAGAGTCAGCCATTTGGGAAGCGTTTGGGGTTTTCCCTAGTATTACAGGAAAAGTCTTGACAGTGGGATAGAAGAAAGTTTGCTTTTTTATTACCTTGTCCCAATTCCTTTCCTGCTTCTGTCCATTTTGAATCCTACACTGGTTCCCAGTGCAGCTGCAGCACTATTTTTTTAGAATATGTGGAATATTTTTCATCTGTGCAACCCATGTCTGCCATTGTTTCTCGAGCCCTTATGTGTAATTGAAATACCACAAGTAGTTGCCTCTTCCTGTTTATGCTGCCAGCCAATAGTGATTCTGCAGTGGGGATGATGGCAGAGCAGGAAGTACATCTGCTGTGGAACTGTAGCAACCTTCAGCTTGGGCTGTTCCTGCAAGTACTGCTGGAATAGCTGGTGTGTGGTGTGTAAAGCTGTGGATATGACCTCAGCATGCTGACATGGGTGATAAGGAGGAAACAACTGGTAGGGCAAGGCAGGAAGCTGTAGATTAAGTCATCAGCTTTTGTGCCTGAATCTGTCAAGGCTCTGATAAACCTGGGAGTCTGTGTCTAGATGGGAACTGCTAAAACACTGCTGGTAACAAGCTGCCAATAGTCAGGAGTGAAGATAGTACTAAAGGTACTTGAACAGCAAGCTCAGAAATATTTGTACTTTTGTGAAAGTAATTGGAACAGGATCATGGCATTGGCACAAGAGGTTGTACCTGCTTATCTGTGTGTGCTGGTCTGCATATAAAACCACATTTTCCTTTTGATGAACTGAAACCTCTGGGGAGCATTCATCTTCACCTCCAAACACGAATTCCTGAGGCTCTGTCTCTGCAAAGTGTTTCATTGGAGTTGGAGAACTGCTTCCAGATGTTGTTAAAGGGATTTGAAGTAGCTCCTTAGGTGTGGGGCTGCACAGATGAGTTACAAGATGTGCTGGATGGATTGGGCTGGAGCAGGCTTGTTGCTAAACTGTTGACAAATAAAATGAGCTTTTGACCCAGCCTAGTACAGTGATCCTTTTATTATGGAATGGGGAGGGAAACTTCTGGATTTCTTATCCTGAGAAGACTGCCTAATCTCAAGAGGTTTTTGGGATGCTCCCTCATTGCTTGTATACTTTGGCATGGCTGGTGCTGGATGGAGATGCCTCCTGTGTTCCTGCTCTATAGGTCCAATACTGTGAATGCAAAAGTAAGTGCATTAATCTACCTGGCACAGCAAGAAGCACTTCAGTGGGAGCAGAAGCCAAAGAATTGAACAGTAGGGTAATAAAAGAGTATCTTGAAATCCTATGGGCTCAGCATTTTAGGCCTAGCCAGTCATCTTAATTCAATTAGGAAAATATTTCTTGTTTGAGAGGAAAAAAAAAACACCATTGCTGCTGCTTTTGAGATACATCTTTTCCTTTGTCAGTAAAGGCAAAAATATGTCTTACTTGAAAAATGTTGTCACGCTGTAGAGTGAGATAAGCACCTCTGGTAAATGTTGTCTTGAGTTTTCAGCCCACAGATAGGGAAGAAACATGGTCAGCTTTGACACATGCAGAGTCATAATTAGAAAGTCGAATGCTGTTGCTGTATTTCTGGCTAGAAATAACATTTTCTGTGTCCTGAGAAAAAGACCAACATAGTATGTAAAGAATTTTGTGTCAGACATATCCTTAGGCACTCATAAAACTGTCCAGAAAGAGAATAAAACATTTTTTTTTGTGCTCTTACCAATGTTATGAGGCAAATGAGGATTTGTAGGAAGGTTGTAGAAGAGATTGAATATGAATGAGGATCAGTAGAGAGTTAAGATTCTGGGAAGGAGAAAAGGGGCACAGGAGTGCAGCAATACAGGAGGGTGTCTGTTTCCAGAGGTGGAGTTGTGAAAAAGATCCTGGTGGTTTATAAAGCAAATTAGTGGCTTGGTGGTTAAGTAGTGCAAAGCCAAAAAGAAGGTAGTGTTATATTTATGCAAGTAGATTAGAACAGTTGAGAATAGTATGGCCTTGGAAGGGGGAACTCCAGTAAAAAAATACATGTGTTTATTTTTTAAGGGTTAAGTAAGAGTGTCTTAATGCAGGAAGATGCCCCTACAACATGAGGATTTTGAAGCTTTTCTGTAGGTAACAAGACTAACTTGTGAGACACTGACAGAGTTCAAGAATTAAAAGTTTACAAAATGGGTGTGGCCTCCCGGAACTGAAGCTTCAGTGCAGAAATCTGTAGCAGAAGCAGATAAGGGTGAAGATGCCAATAACTGGAGCACTGGCTGTGCCTGTCTATAAGTGCTCTAACATCATGGATGGTGATCTGGGGGAGTGAGAAATTGTGAAAGACCATATAGCAGTTTTCTGTGAAAGATGATGTTGGGAGGAATTTCACGTGGAAGTTGCTGCCATATTTAGAGTACTATCTGACTTTGTCAAAGTCCTGCTTTTCTTAGTTTGTATTCACTTTAATAGTTAAAAACTGCTTTGCTCTTCCACCTATCCTGCCTTTGTTTGGCTGCTTCACCCCTGTAGAGAAACCCTTTTTCTAGAGGAGATAAACCTATTAAAACTTGTCAACACTCCTTGCTGATGATAATTCCTTCCAGGTGGTGTCTGTTTGTCACTGTAAGTGTGGAATGAAATTATATTAGAGTGGGTAAGCGACTTCTACTGCTGCCTTTATTCCGGACCATCAGCATACTGGAGAGCTAACCTCCAGGAGACTTAGCTCATGCTGCAGAGGCGTTTAGGAATGTGCTTCTGGTCTGTCATTCAGAACTCACAGCTATTGATAAATCTCTGTCATGGAGGAGAGAAATGTGAATTTCTAACAGTTTGCTTGTACTCATTCCTCTTGTAACTTCAGAGTAGCTATCTTTGAAACTCAGAGCCTTGGGGATGCCCCTGCTGTGTAACCTGTCTCCAGTAGTTCAAGTTTTGGGCCTGCTGATGTGCTTTGTGAAGAGGACCCGTACTGGATGAGTGGTGCTCAGCCATGCTTTGTGCTGCAGCACATCTTCTCTTTTGCACAGGCAAAGTGTGTAAAGTATCTGTAAAGTTCTGTATTATCGTAAAGCTAATACTTCCCTTCTGTCACTTGTTTTGCTTTCCCTAGCAAAAGTAACAGTTGAATGCGCCTGGAGAACAACCTTCAGATTTCATTGTAAACACTTTCTTTAGTATAAATGACTTAGGTTGTAAGATACTAAGAAAAGCTTTATCATTTGCCTGTTTGGGTTCTGCTGTCACTTTTCTTTCAAATGAGGAAATTACTGAGTTTTTCATATGTAAGCTGAGAAATTTGAATAGAATCACAAGCTGCAATGAGTATGCCTTTAAGAGCAAGTCTTAGTGAAACCCATGAAGGTGGCAAGTTTGTTATTTTAGACTTTTGTTTTAGTCCTCCAGTTCTTTGCCTTTCCCAGCAAACTAGTCTTGCTGCAGATGTTACTGCCATTAGCCCAAAGCAGGATTGACCTTTGAGCCTTCACACTTTGAATCTCTTTATTTGCATTTACTTCTCAAATATTTAAATACGATCTTCATGTTGACAGTTCATGCTTTGATGTTGGCTGTTTCCTCCATGGCATTTAGTAAGCTGGGCTCCATTTTTGCAACAGTTGAGGAGAGATGTACCGTGCTGGAAGAGCTGAGCCCTCTGTTAGTACAGGATCCTTGTAAATTTTTGTCACCAGAATGGTAGTGAAACACATAGAGGCAGATCACAAGACTGGCAGCCTCTCTTAGTGGATTTGTGCTGTGTGGGAGAGGAGGTGTGTGCAGTGGTGGCAGATTGCTGTCTGCTGGCATAAGGCCGTGCCTCTGCTGGGCAAACACACTGGGAGTGCAGTGTAGGGGCTGTGTTGAAAGAGGTTAGCTTCTGTGAGAAGTTCTGCCTCCCTGCCTCCTCTTAGAACCCTGCGGAACTGACTGCCTCTTGGCACATACCTCCAGCTGTGGAGACTACTTAGGGCTGTAGCACCTTTTCAGAGTACTGGATTTTTTGTTTGTTTTGTTGTTTTTTAGTTTGGGGATTTTTGTCGTTGTTTGTTTTGTTGTTGTTGTATATTTTTCCTGTCAGTATTTCCTTGGTTATGTTTGGTCCCACTTTAACCAGATCTTTCTAGTCATGAGCTGATCCAATGTATGAGTTGAGTCCTTGGGCAGGCAGTGGTACAACTGGGGGAAAAGGAACAATGCAGCCTGTCATCTGGGACACAGGTAGGGCCACTTTTAGCATCCTTGAATCTTGCTGTTAGTAAAGCAAAGAGGGATTTGTATAAGCTGCTAACTAGGGGTTAGCTGTGCTGTGAAGAGATTCATTCTCTGACTACAGTCAAGGTGAGTAAATTCATAGCTATTTTACTGCATACCTCTGGCCAGTTGTCTGAGGCAGGTCAGGAGTACTTCATGCTTGTCTGCTTTGGCTGCCATGGAGGGATTTGAGAGGATGAAAATTAATGTCTGTTCTGCGTCCTCTGACAGCAGGAAAGCATCTTATCATTAAGTCTGTTTCCATCCGCTCAACTCTTGACTTAATTAGTTGCTTCAGATGGAGGAAATTTTTCTCCTGACTTTTGTTAGTAGCACCAAGGGACTATGCCTGCAGAATCTGAGCTTTTATGGTTTTATCTCTAAAAAGCTACCACTGAACCCAGAGTTTCAAAACTGCCTGCCAGCATGAATTGTGCACAAATGAAGTCAAATGCATCTATCTTTCCAGAGTGGTCTGTCACCTTTCTTCTTTCTGTGGCAGTAGAGGCTGGCCTCCTCATTAAAATGCAGATACTTCTCTACAGGTAAAATTCTGAAGTAGGAGTGGGATAAGGGGCTCTTACATATTATTTCATAGACTCATGGGATATGCTGAGTTGGAAGAGATTCATCAAGGAGCATTAAGTCCAGTTCCTGGCTCTGGGGAAGATACCCTAACAATCACACCATGTACCTGCGAGCATTGTCCAAATGCTTCTTGAACTCTGTCAGGCTTGGTGCTGTGACCACTTCCCTCTGGGGCCTGTTCCAATGCCCAAACACCCTCTGGGTGAAAAACTTTTTCCTGATATCCAACCTAAACCTCCTCTGACACAATTTCATGTCGTTTTGTCAAGTCCTGTCACTGGTCATGAGAGTGAAGAGATTGGTGCCTGCACCTCCATTTCCCCTCATGAGGATGCTGAAGACCACAATGAGGGCTCCCCTCAGTTTCCTCCAGCCTGAACAAACCAAGCGACCTCAGCTGCTCCTCAGGTGGCTTTCCCTCTAGACCCTTCACTCATGGTCCTCCTCATGGTCCTCCTTTGGACACTCTATAATTGCTTAATGCCTTTTTGCATTTTGGTGGCCAAAACTGTGCACAGAACTCGAGAGGAGGCCACGCAGAGCAGAGCAGGACAATCGCCTGCTTTGTCCAGCTCTGACTGTGGGGTTAGGGTAGTTTTACCCACTGTCACGGTGAAGTGGGAATTGCTGTAAACACAGCAGTTTTTGTGGATGGCACATGTTTCAATCTGTAGTTTGCTTTTCCAGTTAACCTGTATTCCACTTGGTGTGAAACTTAGCTTGATTTACTTCTCCAGGATTGTGGTGATCTCTTTTTTCAAATAGTGGGAGATAGTAGGAAATGGTAAGTTACATGAAACACTTTTGCAGCGAATCCTGTAGTATTTACAACTGAATCATCACTTGAAGTTGGTTTTCTCTGGTATCAGAGGTAAGTAAAACTGAATTGAAAACAGAACTGGGGAGCCCTCTGGTAACTATCTGTCAGTTGTTAAATACCATGTGATGGCAAGATGAAACTTGTGGTACCTGATGTAGTCTCCAGTCTCATCACAAATAGTTTCAGTTGCTTTTGACTCTTCTCTGTCCCTTTGGAGTAGGTTTCTCCATGGGAGGAATTTCTTCCCAAGGCTGAGCTGGTTCCTGGGGTGTAAGCCCAGATACGTTTATGTTGATTAGTTTCTTTGAGCTGTGCTCGTCTACACTGGTGTATGCTGTGCCCAGTTTAATGACCTCTGTTACGAAAAATCTGTAATGATTTTTACTGTTGTGCAGTTGTTTAGCAGTAGCAAGACAGCAGCTGGGGACCTTTTGTTTTGTCTTGTTTCAAGTCTTCCCCAAGCCCATCTTTGTCCTGGCATGTGTGTTCAGAGATCACAAGGCTGCAGCACACGTCTGCTGTGCCCCTGGCCTGCATGCATGAATTCATCAGCTTGATCTTTGCACCCCTGCTCCTCAGGAGGGTTGGACACAGCTGCAGCTGCAGCTCCTGTCAAGCATGATGCCGGGCAGGGAGCTTTGGGGAGGAGAGCTACAAAAGGCTCAGTTTAAATCATCTATGTAAGGGCACAGC
Organism: Anthoscopus minutus; assembly: GCA_013399455.1. Lineage (NCBI taxonomy): Eukaryota > Metazoa > Chordata > Aves > Passeriformes > Paridae > Anthoscopus > Anthoscopus minutus. The sequence goes on along the minus strand of VWYI01048767.1, from coordinate 12,220 downwards.
AGAGGCTCTGTCACTCAGGCCCCATGCTTGTCTTCTGGTGCTATGGTTATAATGACATTAGCATTTCAAAAAGGGGATTACCACAACCCCTGGGTTCTGAGGGGAGAGTATTTTGGCTGTTACTTGAAAAGCTAAATTTCTGGTTACCTCTGTCAATTTTCCCCTCTCCTTCCCCCATAGATCCTGAAGGGTTGATGAAGGTGTACATACCATATTAAAAATGGATTGTTGATGTTGCTGCAAGGAAGCTGGTTGTTTATCGGTCTGAATGTGGGCTGGCATATACAGGATTGTTTCTGATAGCATTCTTTCTTACTGATTTGGAGTGCCTGCCTGAGATTTTCCTGATGGAAAGTTAAAGGTCTGTGTTGTGATCATAGCTGTATGCTAGAGAAATATCCTCTACTCGTGGTTACAGGAAGAAGTTACATTATACTAGTTTGTCTTGTTTATTTCAACCAAAGGCAGCGCATGCATCCTATTCATTGTCTGCCTTCCACTCACCTTGTGGTATAAAAATCCCTTTCTGTGCCCAGGCACAGGATTTCAGGGTGATTCCTTGGGAAGTGATTTTATATGTATATGGTCTTGTTTAGCAACAAAAATTATTTTGTGAAGCTTAGTTCCTGACTTTTGCAATTCTGTTGCTTTACCCTCATCTCTGATCAATATTCAACTGATCATTTTTCACTGAGTTCACTTTCCCTTTGTGAAAACTTCACTTTCCTTGTGCTGGAAACTTGTATTAAGGCTCTAAATATCCTGGTCTCCAGTGGAAATCCATGTGGTTGCTACTTCCTCTCCACTTCCATTAGCTATAGAAATTACAGGTTGGGCCAGACACATTGGTAGACTGGGCCCTGGGGAAGAGAACAAAGGGAATTGCCTTCTTTGCCTGCCAGAGTGAGGCAGGGTTACTTTGTACCTCTCCAAAAATGTGGGCCCTAAAATTATTAGCTGGCCCACAATATCCAAAACCAGTAACCCCTTACTCTGACTGAGCACACTTGGAAGGGTGTGCAGCAGGAAATGCTGATGATTGCCTGGAGCCTTGTCTGGAGCAGTACTGCTGTGTATATTGTACTGTTGAATAAGCAGGGAAAGCTGTGTCTTGAAGAGACCTTATTATATATGTAGGCTGAAGTGTTCACAGGCTTTAACCTTTGTGTGTGCCCATAAGGACTTCTCTTGCATGTTCACACAGGATGTAGTTGACCAAGTGGCTCTGCAGAGCAGTGTTGATGTGTTGTGGGTGTCCCTTGCTCTGGGTGCCCCTGGGAGCGGAGCCCTTCTCCATGATGACTCATGGTTCCTGCACAGCTGTCGCTATTCCTGAGGGAATTGGTAGGCCTGAGCCATAGATAAGCTGTCCCTCTGGGCACCAGGAAGGAGCAGAAGCAGTTTCCTCTATAAACACAGTACAGGGTATTTGGTATGCTGAGAAAAAAGAGGTATTTAACTTATCTGTGTGAAAACAGGAACTGTGGAAGGCCTTCCAGTGGTGTGGTGGCTGCTGACAATGTGTGTGCTTATTCAGTGTATTTCAAGTTCTGCCCATCTCCAGGCATGTTCTAATCTGCTTAATTCTGTGGAGGGCACTTCTATCTATATAATCAACAAGGATGGAGTTTCTTAAACATTAGGTGTTCAACTGAACCTGCACAGAGGAAAGGTAAAGATTCTGTGCCCTGTGCTGAACAGAAAGCTGCTGTCATCTGTCTTGTCTTCGCCTTTTCCTGTTTCTGCAGATGTATCAGAACACACAGCTATGCAAACCAACCAGCTGTCTCCTTGGGAAGGTAATCACTGAGTTGCTGTGCAACCAGCTCTAGCTGTACAGGCTTTTGAATTTACAGTTCAGCTTAGCTCCTGGGCATCTGTGTGTGTCTGGTTTGGGGATGTGAGTTTCTGCATCCTCTTTTCAAAACTCCTTCTCTGGCAGTGATGATAGAAATGAAATATTCTGTACCATGATTGGAAGCAGGCTGCAGAAAAAGTAAAACTGTAGATCTGAATACTGCGAATTAGAACCTGGGAACTAAAGAATGCAAGAAGTAACAAACAGCCTTGTCTCTGAGAGGCTGATGAAGTTTTAGGTTTACTGTGGGGAAAACCCTCTTATTCTTTTCAGTTTCAGGGAAATTACTGTTTTGAGGCTTGCAAAAGAAAGATGAGGACAGCAAAAACCAGAATGAATAAGTACTGGTCATAATATTTTGTGAGTTAAGAACATTTATAATTATTATGGAGTAAGAGGAGGGGAAAAAGCATGAAGGAGAAAGTAGTTTTATTTCCCTTGCTCCCTGTTTGGATTAATGAATTTAATTACTTGGAAATAGCTAGTACCAAATTTGTGGCTTTTTTCAAATGTACTTCTTACAAGATTGCAAATTCTAAAAGAGGAGGCAATTCAGTAAAAATAATTGAAGACATAAGACCTTAACTGCTATATCCCTCATTGCAAATGCTTTGTGTCAGATGTTGAGAACTGAATTAATTTGCATCTGATGTATTGAGAGGGGAGAAACCAGGGCAATATACGATGCAATTATAAATGCAGGGAAGCAAGTGAGATACTGATTTTCAAATAGATCCTTATGATAATAAAGTTGTCATTTTTTTTTTGTTCCTATCAGCAAAAAAACAGAGACAAATATGGAAAGGAAATGGCTATATGAAGTAATGGGATTCTGTGTAACAAGCAGCAAGAGTGCATGGGGTGGGAGAAAGGAGATGGGGCAGAGTGCCAAGAAAGGGTCTTAGTACAATAAATAAAGTATATGTCAGAAATTTCTCACTTCTTGATAGTATAGTTTAGATTCCACTAAATTGTTTGTACTTTTGTCAGCTTGAGCAGGTCTTTATAAAGTGATATAGCAGCTAAGCAAGTAAATAGCAAAGAAAAACAGGACGCATCTTCTTTAAATTAGGAAAATGCCTGGTGGGATGTCTCTGATGTCAGGTACATTACCATCAAATGAAACTTTCCAAAGTACTCATGTCCCACTGGTAATCAGCTGGGAGAGGATGTCTTAAATCATGCAAACACTGCTGAAAATTTTGCCCAGTGTGTTTAACAATCTAAAAGAGTGATTTAGTATTCTGCTGCTTGAATTTGTAGGCAGTATATTACTGAAGGAGCATGGCAAAATTCCCATGACAACTAAGTAATGTGAGATTACTCTAACAGAGCAACTGAGTAACATTTGGAAATCCATGAACAGACACTGCAGCTGGCTTTCTCCAGTGGTTGCTTGACCATAAGCAGACTGAGGAAGCATTTAAAAGAAGGCTTAAATCCATTTCCTTAAACAATTTGCGGTGGTGGTAATCTATTCTGAGTCGTTTCAGGAAGGCAGTGTAGTACTGTGTGCCTTTTCCCCTTGGTATCTATGTATCCTCAGACAATACTATCTGCACCCTTTGCAAAACCATCCTTGCTGTTCCTCTCAGCTACTGCAGCCCTGGAGATCTCCTTTACTGCAGTATGGCACTGTCTGTACAGGCATTTTACACTTCTAGGCAGAAACTCGATATGGTCTTGTTACTCAAGAGGCTTTCCGTGTTAAGTTCCCATTGCCGTGAACCTTGCTTTTGACCGTTTTTACTGAGGAGAGCAAATTATTTGATATGTCCACATTTTCTATCTGGAGTCACATGACCTCCTCTCAGAATGGACTGGTATTATGGAAAAAACTGCTTTTCTGGGAGCTTTTTGCAGAGTCTAGACTGGAAATCTGTTGCCAGTAGATGTGTTAGACTAAGATTAGAAGTTTCTAAGCAGTGGTCTTTGGAACACATAACATTAGCCCATGTTGTTTTGCCTGCCACGTTGATGACAGCTTTCTTACTTTCAAGGTGCTCTAATTCTGTTAAAATAAAGCTTTGAATGTTTCTTTGCATTTCAGTGCAAGCCATTTCTGTAATTGGCAGAGGTACGTGCCCTTGAATAAGAAGGTATGTGGTCGCAAACTGCCTCTGTAACAGAGGAGTGCTCTTGTTGGAGTGTGTTCTACACACTGGGCTGACTTGCATGGTGGTGAGGAGTTTATATAAGAGATAACTTGAAAAAGCACAGGTGTTAAGAGGAAAACACAGGTGCAGTTGGAATCTAGGCCTGGTAGTGTGGTGGTTGCAGGGTAATGTGCAAACAGTCCCTTACCAGAGCAGCAGAAGAAATATTATGATTTGGTTTCTGTTTACGCTGTGAGCTAAAAAGTGAATGTCAGCTGTCTGGTTGTCTCTTCTCCCCCAAGAATGAGTGACAGTGACAGATTTGATGTGCAATGACTAGGTTTGTGTTTAGGGTTTTACATTTTGGATGCTTGTGGGGGCAGGGCTATGAAAGCAAAACACGGCATGTGATATAAGCAGGCACCTCCCCCCTACTTTCTAATAAAGCTATACGGACTGGGAGGAAAAATGCGGGAGAAAAAGGTCCAGTGTCATAATCCAGGACTTTTCCCAGTGCCTTAGAGACTTCTGCTTTGTTTTTTCTGCACACTTCTTTCCCCTGCTTTGCTCTCAGAAAGAGTCTTAAAGGCAGAGAACTTAATATGTAACATGAACAGAACACATGATTAGGAATACAAGCATCATAAAGTCACCCCAGGGCATGTGTCTTCAGGCAAGATACCAAAAAAAAAAGCATAGAGAAGTTGATCTATCTTTCAAGGAACACTCTAGTTTTCCAGACATTAAATACTCTATTTCTTTGGAAATCACTTTGACTTCTGGTGGGAATTGACACAGTATGATGTTGTTTAGCCACAAAATAGCCTTTACACAATTGCAACATTAGGTTAAGAGCTGAGAATCTATTTTGAGGTTTGTTGCTGGGTGACTATGAAAGAATGAAAATGTGTATCTTGACAGTGCTAATTCTTGAACATGTATTTAAGAAACAGTGACTTAGAAATGCCTGGATCCTTGGTAAAAAGATCTCTGTAATCCAGAGGTTGTGGACAAGGGCTTTTCCTACATTGGTACTAATATATCCCTTGTGAGATTTTAGAAGGCTCTTGTGTGCATGCACAGAAGGAAGGTGGTATTAGCTGGAGGATGTGTTGTCAAACTGCAGTTGAATGTACCAATCACTAGCTAGTGATTTGGGAGGACACAAGAATTCATAAGTTTAAATGAGTATTAGGTATTTCATTTATACACTGATGAAAGATACATATTATTTATGAAGGAGTCCATTTGGGAAGTTGGTGCTTTTTTCCCAAATTTGAGCTACTTTCAAGGGAGGCTAAGCTGTCTCTTAGGAACACTGTCATCTGCTCTCCTTTCAGCTGCCAGAATGTAGCTGTTTTTGTGAGTAGCATCCTCAATGCTGAGTGTGGCTAAAGTAGCCTCTGCTAAAAAGTTAATAGAAAAGGCAGAGGTGAACAAGGGGCAGAATAAAAGATGGTGCTGAAGGCTGTCTAACATGATGAGTGCTGTGAAATTGAGCACAACAGTCTTCAGACAGCCTTTGACTAAAATTGAGTAGACAAAGAAAGTTCTGACTGTGTCTGTGGGATGTATCTGGTAAGAAAGAGTAACTTTTGTATGCTGAGCAAATTGTATGGAGGTGGAGGAGATTGGAAGGAAAGAAAATTACTAGAACTTTGAAAGAAAGGGCTATGGCATTTTTTTATATTGCCTTTTGTCCTGGTCGTTCCCTGCTGCCTGCTGAATATAGCTCTGCAGTGCCTCTTACCTTACTGCAGACAGTGAGTTTTATCTTATTTCCTTCCCCTAAAAACTTCAAATCTAATTTCCCCCAAACATAAGGAGGAAATGGGGAAACAAATTAACAAACCCAGGAAAGGTCTGGGTACAGGAGTTCTGTCTTTAGTATCAGAATGACTTTGTAATACCTGCTGTTGGTCTGTTAGGCTCCCTAGATGGTACATGTTCAAGACCCCATGTGTTCCTAGCAAACTTGGCCCAAGTGCTCAGGTTTGGGTTTGGAGCTCTCAGGTTTCTGTTTACACTGTTTCCCTGTAATACTTATTCTCCCTGATTAAATGCATGTGCTGTTCTGTGAAATTTTCTATATTGGTATGAAGAAGTCAGTTACAGAACAGTAACTGTTTTAGTAAATGGATTCCTGGTTTTTCTCTGGAACTGTATTTTACACTCTGGATGTTACTTTATCAGCATCAAATAACTTCTGTCTATGCTGTTTCTCCTACTACTTCTCAGGCATAAGATGTTATTTAAGAATTCTCAAGGAGTCTGCATACACAGCTGGGAGAATTCCCAAGTGTTCCTCTCTCTGGGGGGCAGTGTATCTTCTATTTTTAGCATGATTTCTTCAAATCTTCCATTTCCTTTGTGTGAGAAACTTTACTAATTGTAAAGAGGTTGAACCATGTCGTAAATGGATCTCAAATGTGCATGGGAAGCTTTCAGTCCACTACCAATAAACCAGTCAGCACTGTCTGGGCATTTTTGCCAAACCCTCTGGTAGACTGAGCTACTCCAAGCAGCTGCAGAGACATTAGAGTGTAGCCTAACAGAAGTTGCACAGCTCAGAAACAGTTGTAGGGATGCTATCTGTGCACTGTTTAGTTTCACTGTGTCTGGGGTCTTAATTTTTGCTTGCTGATGAACTTCATCTGGGCATAATTCTTGGTGGTTTATTGCCTCTCTACTGAATTACAGTCCAGAAGATGTGATGAGAGAAATTGCAACATCTGCTTCAGGGAGAAAGAAAAACTGCATTAATTAGTGATTATTCAAATGAGGAAGAAAGACTTCTTAGTTCAGGAATGTTGAATGAGCATGGGAACTGTTCAGATGTAGAGCTGGTGACTGAGAGTGGTCTGAAGTCAGTGGTCTGCGAGTCTGGCCTAAACTTCAGCTTCCTTCCTGAAGGGTGCAGAACTCCTGAAGGCCCTGTGCCTTGTCTGCCAACCTTGTGTGGGTGTCTGGTGCCTCAGAACTGAGCCTGAATTGAGCCCTCTCTTTGGGGAGTCCTGTGCACGAAGGGCTTTCTTCAGCTCCCTGAAAAAGTGTCTTGGGAAAATGCATGAGGATATGGGTTGTCTTATAGATGGAGAGATCTTGTGTTTTTCTTGAAAGTGTGAGCTGCATCCTCACAGAAGTGGGGCTTGCTGAGTCACTGCCCAGGGCCTGTATGTGTCTGAAGTCAGGACTGACTGAAGGAAGCCTGGTGAGGACTGGCAGGGTGTAAGGCAGGTTCAGCAAGTGGTTCTGTAGAGGGAGCAAGCATAACCTCTACCCTCCCCTCTTGTGGGTTTGGAGTTTTTTTGCCAGGTTAAGGGAGTATTAGATGGGAGCACTGATACTGGGAAAGGTCTGGGGTTTGGATACTTTTTTCCTACTGCATATGTTCATGTGATGATGTGGGAGGCAGATATGGGTTCAGCTGTGTGGGGATGAGGACTCTCCAGGGTGTTCTCAGCATTCCTTTGAGCTCTGACCCCAGCTCTGAAGAAGCTGGGAATGCTCATGAATTTTTCTCTTTTGCGCTCAGCAGAGTACTTCCTGTGGCATTCAGGCATGCTGCAGCAGCTTCCTCTGCTGCATTCTTCCCTGGGGAGCAGCTGAAATACACTTTTCTTTTCTGGGTAGGAACTTGAAACTGCTTTGTTCTTGCATGATTTGGGAAAGATTATATTTTTAGCTGACAGGCTATAACTTCTCCCACTGTCTTGGTTGCTCTTGCTTACTGTTTCCCTTCCAAGGCCTCAAACAGGTGATGGTTGTGACATATGTCTGCTAGATTGGTGTCTGAACATATATATATGCTGTGTTGACCTAGGTAGTGGAACTGATTTTGTGTTCTAGGGAATCATGAACCTATAAATAAATAAATCCTTTAAGTAATTATTTTATGGGTTTTTAAAATAATCTGGATCTCCCACCTCATCCTCTTTTTCAGAGGATCACAGAATTAAGCTATTATAATGACATCTTGCAGCGTAAAATTGGCATTTCATTCTGATAGGGCTCTGTGATAAGATGGTTTTGCAGTTCTTGAAACAAGTTTGAAATGTTGTTCTGGATTTGACAATTTAGACAAAAAGGAGCAAGTAGCAATGTAGTGGATATTATTATTATCTACTACCATAGTCGATGTAATAATAACATTAAACATTGCTGAAACGTGCAAAAACTCTCCTTGCTTAAATGCTTAAAAAAGACCCCAAAATCCTACAACTTTAAGTACCTAACCCAAAGAAAAACAAAACACACCTTGCAGACCCCAGCTAACCACACCATATCTTTTATGAAGCTAGGTGGTTGAAACAGGAGTTAAAACTATTGTCTGATGTGAGGGAATGCTGGAGCTAAGCAGGAATTTTCTCCTGCACGTTTGGTGGAAGATGGCTGTGAGGAGGAAACAGTAAGATTTTAGAAAGTAAGAAGCTCAGGAGGGACTTGAAATTTCTCCAACTTGATGCTGTTAATGCTGTCTGGAATTACACAGGACAACAAAGAAAATGGTTTCATGTTGTTTTGGTACTTGTGGTAGTCAAGGAAACGGGGTTTGCAGCAGCATCTGAAAATCAGCTGAATTGTCTGGAAGAACCTGGCCTGCAATAGTCTCTCCTTTTCAATAAGGTGCTGTCCTAGACCTCAAGGTCTGGCTGGCAGGAAATTACAATGGTATCAATCAGAACTGGCCTGTTGAAGTCAAGAATGGTCCAGGGTCACCGAGGTGTGATTTTTGGGGCTTTCTGAAACCAAAATTCAATTGAGCATTTTCGCACTGTTGTTATCCTGTTAAATGTATGTTGCCCTGAGAAATACTGCTGGTTTAGGAAGGACTGCTCTGACAGGACTAGTGATGCTGTATAGATAAGATGTAGCTGAAGGAAGCTGCTTGAGAATCGTAAGCAAATAAGTGCCTCAGAACAATAAAAGAAACTTAATGATATGTCACAAATAATATAACAAAAAACAACTGGCATGCAGGAAGCAGAAGGGAGGGTAGCACTGCAAGATCTAGTGGAAAGTGTCCCTACCTGTGACAGGGAATTTGGAACTAGGTGATTTTCAGGGTCCTTTTCAACCCAAACCTTCCTCTGAAAAGCAACCCCACAATAAAGCATTGGGAGAATATTTGTTTTGTTTTGTGGCTTTAACTTGGCTTTTTAATTGTTACAGAATGAAGAACCTCTCTAGATTACCAGGGAATATAAACAAGAAAGCAAAGAATGTGTACAATCTTGTATTTCTTACTGCTTAAAAGTAGTGAATTGCAGAGAAACAAGATTGAAGTTTTGTAGTCTTTGAGAAGACCTGATTTCTTTCCTGAAGATTTTGTTTTGAAAGTGGTTACACTGTAGGGCTTGGGGTTGTAAGTTTTATAATTTCTTTTTATGTCAAATGGATGGAATGGTATTTCATCTTTTCCTACATTTTTATCAGGCATCAAGGGTTACAAATGAGTTTTGTCTTGGCAGTTGCTATTTTTGACCCTTTTTTTTTTTATTGCATATGTTTTCAGCTGGATATTTTGCCATGCCTGTGCTTTGATTCCAGTGGCTATAGTGAAAGTGTCAAAGGACAAATAGTATTTCAAAGGGTGAGAACTCCTTGTACACATCTTCTCTGAACACTTTTCTTGCCAGCTGTGGAAGGAGCTTGTTTTTTTAACAGTTTCCCAGTCCTGGCTTGTTTCAGTTCAGCTATGTTTTACCCTGTGAGTATTTGGGATGAGAAGCTACAAAGAAAGGAAAAATTCACATTTGCTGCTAGGTATGCTTTTGACAATTGCTATTTCATATCCATTGATTTACTTAGAGCTGTTGATAGGGACTGGGAAAATGGAGATGAAAAAACAAACACTTTGAAATAAGTGCATCTGTACAACACAACAGTCTTCCCAAAGAAGGTGGCTGATAATCTGTATTTCCTGTACACTGCATTTGTATGCATAATACTAAACTGCCATTTTCTTTGCATATACCATTTGATCCCCAGCAGACTCTGAGTTGGTGGAAAGTGTGGGACGTTGCCTGTTCTGCCAGAGCTGATCATGTCTTCTGTGACTGGTAAATCAAAGCAGCAGCATCCCACCAGACCTTGATGCCTCTTGCTAGTCATGCTCCAGTCACAAAGCAAGCTTACTGGAAGCTTCACTGGATTTCCTCTTTTCTTGCCAAAAAATACTCTCTAATTACTTGTATTGGCAGTAAACAGAGATTACATACTGAGTAGGTGTTACGTTTCAGTGCAGGTTATACAGGGTCTGACACCACCACCTCCCTAGCTCTTCAATTGCCCCAACATTGTTCAAGTGTTAGGCAATTTAGAGAGGTATGTCACAGCTAGCTTGTCTCAGTAGAAGAAACTTCTTACTTTTCTTTGAAGATGAGTTCTTCAGTTTCACTCTTAGAGCTTTTGAGTTATTAGAGTTTGGATTGAGTTGATGGAGTTTGTATCAGCTGATCCATTCAAGAAAGTGAAGCTCAGACTGACTGAACTTGCATGAGTGGGAGTCTGTAGGACTCTGGGAGAGGTACGTTTGCCATGTGCAGTACTTCTGTCACTGTGTAGTCTGACATGCCGCCCATTTGGAACAGGATGACTTGAGGAGTGTTCAAATGGCTCTGGGCCTTTTCCTTTTTCTGTGGTGCTGGACTCTGTAGAGAAGTTGTTTGTGGTGCTGAGCTTCTCTAAAGCTGATAGGAAAGATGATTTAAGACTTACACTAAACTAACCACATCTAGACTGAAAATATGACTGTGCTTAAGAGAGGCTTTCCAGCAAGACAAGGACAATATCTCTTTGCAGTTCTGCCCAGTCAGAGGTAAATTATCTGAGTCCTTGTTTTGACAAGTCCCGTGATACAGATGAGTCATTCTTAAAGGATAAGCAGATCTGCCCAGATCTTAGATTCTGTTATGTTCAGTGGTCCTGAGCAGAGCCAAAAGCCAGAAAGAGAAATAGCATTGCAGAATGAAAAAGTACTCTCCTGTGCGTGTTGTTGTATCAGACTGGGGTTTCAGGATCGCTGTCCTGACCCACCTTTCCCTAGCAAATCTGTCAGTAGATGAATTGCAGAGGAAAACTTCAGTAACCCAGGACTCTGAGCTTCCCAGTTTGATTTCCACACAGAGGAAGGTGGAACAACATTTAGCGCGCAGCGCTCTCCTATGCACAAGCCTTTACTAGATCAGCCTTGGCCAAACTTCCAAATCAGTCTGTTTTGCATAGGCTGAGTCAGATGCAACAGCTGCTGCTGCTGAAAGGATGAAAAATGAATCACTTGCAAAAAGTTCATTAGTGAATGAAGGAGGCCTGCCAGGGCAGAGCTTTAAAGTGACTTGGCTAATGTATCTAAACTAAAAAATTACTTCAGACATTCCTGTGTCCCCTTGGACTTTAGGACAGCCTCATGAGCAGACTTATGCCTGTGCAATAATCTTCGTCAAGTCTCAGAGTAAACCATAGCAGAACTGGGGTTAGAAGGTGGGCAAGAACTGGCCTCTAGGGTAGAGGGGAGCCACTTGTGGTCGTGCTTTATGATGT
>VWYI01048766.1:3247-27646 GCA_013399455.1 Anthoscopus minutus | reverse complement strand
CTTTCAATTTTGTTTATTACTGGAAATACAAATGCAGATATCTTGTTCTTTCAAAAAAAAACTTCCTTTCATGCAATTAGCTTTTCTACTTCAACCCAGTTGGGAACACTACCCAATAAATATTTGTCATCCTGTTTTCTGGCAGACCTTGGCATACCTTTAAGAATGTAAAACTACTAGTGAGAGCTGCTGTGACTGGGCAGACCAGCACCTCAGGGCTCCCACAGCCCATAACTGCAATCTTCTCAGGTTTTTAGGTAACAAACTATTAAATTATAGGTCTAAATGTTAATATTATTTAAGCTGCAGATCAGACAAATGTGACAAATACAAAAATCTTCAAGTATTTAAAAGTGGAATTGCCAAACATATTGTTGCAGATTGAGATAGTAGTGCAGAGCTAGACCTTCAAGGAAACAGAATCAATAGACCACTATGGTATTCAGTGGTGCCATACTTATTCATTCCTCCTACAGCCCAAACTCTGCACTTCCTACAGATAAATACACAACCTAAGATGCTTCTGTGCTTTTTGTGATTTTTTTGAGGGGAGAATATTACCTGCATTTTTAACAATATGTTAGGGTAAATTAAGCATTTCAAATATCAGAAAGATATCTTTTAAAAGGAAACTACCTCATATTCAAATTGGTATCCTAGTCAAATGAGTGGCTTTTTGTTGGTTTTTTTTTTTATTGTGTTATATATATCTATAATAAAAGCAATATGAAAATTGTGCTCAGTGAATTTCACAGTGGGGACTGTAATTGTGCTCACTTAGAGATCTGCTCTGGCGCTGATCCCTGTGTGTGGCTCCCATTAACAGTAATAGGAGTAACACATGCCTTTGGATGGCAGAATGGCTTCTTCCTCTGGGTGTTACCATATTACCATACCCACTGTGATAATAGCAAATCATATTGCCATGATAACAGATGCATCCCTGAAGCTAAAGTAAGATTCTCAGAACCAGAACTCCGTGATGAGAAGTGGGAACACCTTATGGTAGCATTTGCGAGCGGTGTGCCCAGAGAGGAGAAGAGGTGTAAAGACATAGGATAACCAGGTGGAAAATCTGCAAGCCAGTTGTCCTTTCTAGGCTTTTCTTGGAGATGGTGACTAAGTAAAGTATGGCAAAGCCAGCTCTGGTTCGCCATGCAGAGACCACTGTGCATAGCTTTTTTTGAAGCTTGGGCGTCACTGGAAGGAATAAATTCTGAATCAGCCAACATGCTATTATGTTTCTCTCCTTAGCAATTGTTGTTGCTAGTACAGAGACTTTGTCACATTTGACATCCTGACTGGCTCATCAGTGTGCAGGATAAAGTGTACCTTCACCTTTTCTGCGTCTCAGTAGAGCACACTGAAGAGGGATCAGGCTGCTGCCCTGTTTTCAATTGGAGAGAACCTCCCTCCTAGCACAGAGCCCCAGGTGTATGCCCTGAGCTGCCCTCCCAGGATTCCATAGAATTGCTGCAGAGGCTTTTAGAGCTCCAAGTGGGCATCTCGCTTTGGAAAATATCACTAGCAAGTGAGGGTGTTGAAATCATCCTTGTTTATCCCTGGAAATACAGTGATAAAGAAAAAAAAAGTTTAAAATAACAAAGCAGCTTTTATGTAGTTAACCCACCCTGATGCTTAACATTTTCATCCAAGTTCAGACAGTTCTGCTGACCTTGGATAACCCTATATCTAGGAATGGGATTCAGTCTGTTTTTCTGCAGTTGATGTATGTTCTCTGAAATGTATGTCTCTTGAGCTTGAGACCATCTAGATTGGTTTTTTTCTTTCAGTTTTGCTTACCTGAAGCCCTCTTCTGCTATGTAAAGGCATTGTCTGCCTTCCTGTGGACTCATAGAGAGCTTCTGCAGGGTTTAGCTGTTTGAGCTGTGTAGAAGCTGGCATAATAGCAGTCAGATACAAAAAGGTATAGATAATACACATTAAAATATTACTTACAGCTAAAGCATTCTTCATATTCTTGCTGCATCCTATTCATAAAATCCTCAGAAAACCTGTGATTTGTTTCTCATTTTGCCATGGAGAAGTTGCCACACAATCAAACATGAGATTTATGTCTATGACTGCTAAAGGTAAAATATCATTCCTAATAAAGTCTATACTGGTATCAGATAAATAAAAATCCTTCAGTCTCTGAACATACCTGTTTATAAAAGGATTTCTTGGTGCCTTCTTTCTTTACATTGCTAGCAAGCTCTTATTTACCACAGCGTGTTATGGAACTTGTTTTGGAAAGGTATCTGAATGCTGTATACAGTCTGAAAGCATATTTAAAGCTGTTGCTTTCGATTTTTCTTTTAATTCCTTGATACCACTGCTAATGTAAAGGACATGGATTGAAGAGAGGATCTTCTTTTCGTAGGCAATGTGTTATTGATGAGCTGGCATTTGCCCTGTGGCTCTCCCCCAGGATTGCTTACATCTATTACTCACACACATCGATTGGTTAATTTGATAATTCTATCACCAATCAGCTTGTGTCTGACCTTTTGCCATGGCAATGATGGCAGAGTCTTCATTTTTACATCGCATACCTGCTAGATTGACCTTTCTGAGGAGAATGTCAAGACATCCCTTGATCTTAACCTGTCACTAAATTTGTTAGAATTACACTGTCCCTTAACCTTGATCTGTTGTATTTGTAACATTCAGGATATGCAATTTGTGTGGAAATATCCTCACAAAACTTATGCCAGAATAATACTTTGGTAATTAAAAATTAGCTTCCCAATAGGAAAGTGTATGTTTAGGAAGTTTTCATGTCTCTTTTCCTTCCATTCATCTGTGTAGCTCTCTCTGCACCATTAGCTTGTCCTTAAGAAGTACTTTCAATTTCTGTGACCACTGAAATTAGGGGATTTTTTTTGTCCCTCTCTTCTGGAGTTTGGGGAACTAAACATGGTTTGTTCAACTACCCTATTAAGTAAGGAATGTGCTGTAGGGGATTTATAGGACCCCAAATAAAATCTTGCATCCAAGTTGGCAAGCATTGATTGCTTTTGCCATCCCCTGATAAGTTTCTTTTCACCTCCACATGTGCCTGGAAGTTCCTGGAGCTAATGCAAATTCACGGGGTTTCTACAGATCAAGCAAATTACACTTTTAATACCTAGTAGCCTTAATACTGCAAAAGTAGAACACCATGCTATTCTGTTCAGCATATTGTGTATATTCTAAAAGAAGAAAACATAATCATGTGTACAACATTTCTTCTAATAAAACTACATTATGCCACCCAGCTTCCAAGAGCACCTTTGGTAATGACAGTATTCTGCTTGCATTAACATACAACTCTGTCACTACATGAAATCTGAAATTTGTAATACATTAACTACCACAGAGTACAGAATAAAATTTGCAGTTTCCTTTTGTCAAGACATTTGCAGCACCTCTTTGATTTAAAAATCAGGTCCTTGTCTTCCTTTGCCTTTACCCAAAGCTGTCCTGCTTTCTCCTTAGCAGACAATTCATGAACATCACTTGATGACTCTGGACATGTTAATTTAGTGCTCAGCTCAGATGAAGGAAGAATACAAAGAAATCTGCCTTGGTTTCCTGCCTATATTTTCTGAAAATATATGCACATGTGTAATTCAGTTATGTGTAAGGGACATAGCTTGGGCCATTCTGTGGATAAAGGTTTTCCTTTATGTAAAAAGCAGTTGATAAAGAGGAGGTAATTCCTTTCTTTCATGAGCATGAATGAAACTGAGAAAATGCTATTCCAATGAAATTTTATAAAATTTGTGATATCTTCAAAATATGGGACTTTCATATGAAACAAGCCTGAAGAAAATTTCAATGGGCAAGTTAGAGAGGCTGTTTTGATGCTAGGAAAATAAATCTCCCATTTGAAATGGAAATTATCTCAGTATATGGTTTTTAATTGAGATTGATCTCTTGCGTTGTATTTATTTCAAGAAACAAACCTCAAATGACTTGAATAAATGAAGGCAATGATTTTGCCTGAGCAATAACTGTTGCATCATTATGTTTAGCCAAATACTCCCTTTTTTTTTAGAGCATCACCATTCAAACTAAGCTACAGTCCAGCTTTTAGTAGTCACTGGGTCTCACATTAAATAGATTGTTTTACTCCAGTTAGTGCACAGTAATCCTGCTGCATGAAACCAAGTGGAGAGTTTATAGACCAGGGGTTTTATGATATATTGGTCTGGATTCTTTACAAGGTGGAATTTGAGATAACAAGGGAGGTAAAGCAAACTACAGCCATTTCACTTTCAGTTACTGTGTAGTGATATATTTTGCATATTGTCCTTGCAGTAGGCCTAAAAGGTGACAGGAGGATCATGCATAACCTGACTGTGGGTGGTATTTTTGTTGGGAGCAAGGAGGGGAGGTGAGTGCTTTAAATTAGTATAATTATTACAGAAGTGCAAGCAGTTTATAAATTATCTTGTTTTTTCTGGGAGGTATGGTATTTGCATGCCATTCTTCTGTTACTATTATCTTGTACTCCCCTTTGTGTTTGCAGGGTAGTTTTTGAGTTAATTTGGATTTTGTAGCTGATATAATTGACCTATGTATATAATTCATTACTAAGCATGATTCAACCAGTCCTAACCCAGCATCTTCGCTTGCAACCCTGTCCTTGCAATTCATTTTTGAGCCCTAGAATTCCTAACCCAGCACTGTTTTTAATCTAGAAAAAAGCTGTATCTTTTAGAAGTTAGTGCAGAGTGGCTTTTTAATGAGGGTTTTTTGCTAAAAGTGAAGATGAGACCGCTAAACTCATTTCACTTGTAGTTTAAACCAAATTCTAGTCTAAGCCTCCAGAACTGAAAGGTTACTGCATTAGCCAGCTATACCCTTTATGTTCACATATAATAAAACTAAAACTAAATCTTAATTTCATATGGCCTAGAACATGCCCCTTGTTAATTAGTAACAACATAGAAAGTCTGAACTAAGAATAAGAAAATTTGTATTTAAAAATTGAAAGATTAAAGAGTTATCTCTCTGCTTTATAGTAATGGAAACAATCTTCATTGGCTTCAGAGTCTAATCTTGGCTGAACTTGAGAAAAAGGTGGTTAAAAATATTATTTTTAATATGCACAATGCAACTGCATGCAGCAACTTCTTTAAAAGTTCAAATTGTAAGACTGTACATAGCTAGATAAGAAAAAAGGAGGGTTTGGATGGAGCAAGAAGGAGTCACTGGCACACTGAACACAAACTGTCATTGAGGTGATAGTGGAAAAGTACTGCCCTGCTGGTTGAAAAATGGGATTTAATGCTCAAAGCCACAGGCTGAAACCATTATTCACAACTGGTGCTCACTTTTTGATCCCACAGAGTAATAGATTTCTCTATAAACTGATGACTGTAGTTCATATAATTCTTATTTTATACCCATTAGAAAACTGACGGAGAAAAAAATTTCTTTCTTCTCAGCTGCCATAAACCTATGTGCTTCCCTGCCATTAGCTCAGGTTCCTGACTACTTCCCTTCTGCCTTGGTTCCCTCCATTCCTCCTGCACCCAGCAGAGTAGTCAGAGCTTTCATTGTTTCCTCATCTTCTCTTTGAAGAAGTATTTCATCAATCATGGTGGTAGTAGTCTGCTCTTGTAATCAAGGCTAAGATCCATCAAGTGTCGTCTCTGCAGCAGCTCCTTTCAAGCTCCAGAGCAGCTCAAGTTTCTGGGCTTTTTCTGAGGTTCAGTGCCCTTGTAGCAGCAATGACTCAATGGCTGAGAATATCTTCAGCTCCTTCTTAAAAGGTGATTTGCAATTCCCATGGAAACATGGTCACAGCAGCCATTGTATGAGAAATCACTCAGGCTCCATACAGTGCCGTGATGTCTTATTGATCCACGAGCACCACTGAAAAAAGGATGGAAGGAAAGAAGGAAGGAGGAGAAATTGTCAGTGACATATGTGCATATGAAAACAGCAAGGGAGGAAGGTGGAGACATGAGGATTTGCAGCAGTCAGAATCTTACTGTGCTGGCATTCAGAAGAGCAAACGAAATGTTGGTGACTAAAACAAACCCTGTATATGGGCACACACACTGCAGAATGTTTTGATGGGCCTGAGGCTGCTTCTTGGAATATAATTTTAAAGGTTGCTAAAGAACAGGTGGCTTTGTATAACCATCTCAAAATTGCATTAAATGAACAAACTCTTAGATTCTTACTCCTTTTTTTTTACTGTTTTTTTTTTCTCCTTTCAAACTGCAAGGACATTTCCTTAGAAAATGCTGGAGGAAAGCCTACTGATAACTCAGAAGGTAAAATAACATATGAGTTATTAAAAGGTCTTTTCACAGAAGTGGGATTAATTTCCATATCCCTTAGGAATCCCTACACATGCTGTTATCACACTAATGGCATTTTGGTGGGTGGGTTAAAATTTAGTTAATAAAATTAAACTTAAAAATGATTGGGCTATAATTCAGGAGAGCTAGCCAACACACTTTAAAAGAGTAAAGTCCCCAAAACAGTCAAAGCAAAATCTGTAGTCTGTTTTTCATCTGAAGATATTATTTAATCCATTTTTGTACTAAACATTGATAGCTGAACATGCATCAAAATAAATTCTGATATAGTCTTGACCTCAAGTAATGGTGTGCACCTGAATTGTTCCCATTTAAATAGCAGAGGAAAAAGCACAGAAGAAAATTACATTTTCTGCAATAAATATCTTATTGCAGTGAGGTTTTCATTCATTGTTAATTACAGAAGAAGGGGTGTGAGGGGCTACTGTAATTCTAACTATATTCTTTAATATCAGTATAGGACTTTTTTGCATCCTTTTGTGTGTATGTCTTTCCTGTAATTTTCAGAACACTTATTTCTAACTATATATGCATTCTACAGTACCTGGAATATGCTGTGCTCATATAAACATCACCTATCTTCTACAGATACTATTTTTTATTTATGTAGCTTATTATTAATTCCCCTATAAGCAAGAATTACCACCAGCTTCTTGAAAGGAAGATAACTTATACATCTTTCTGGAGCATTGGAGACTTTTAAGGACTCCATTAGGGGCTGTGTTATTTCTTGGGACACCACTCTAGTGTAATAACAGAACAGTTCACTCAAAATTGTAGGACTGTGGTGAGCAAGGCAATATTTTCAAACAACGTGTCAGGTGGAATGTGAGAGAGCATCAAGCCATTTGTTCTCTATGATTTGTTTTCCCCCAGTGGCCCTAGTAAATAAATACTTGTGCAACAGCAAACAGAGAAAGATATTGAGATTGCTATCTTTCATGACGATTAAAATGACAGTGGGTTGAAGAGAAGGCAAATAAAGCTTGAGGATTTGGTGTCTGTTCTTTTGCCGGTGATGAGACACAAGAACTTCCTTAGCATTTTTGGTCCTTTGATGATGTAAGATATCTGTGGACCCTCCCATTTTCTCCTGTCAATGCATTGCAGCTCTATTTCTTGTCAAAAGAAACAAAACATTTCTGTCCTTTTTTATTGCATTCCAGGTGGCAACAGGGTCTATTAAGCCTTCTTCTTTTCCTAGGTTTATATTTCAGTTCATGTCATAGCAGACTATTATTCCCATGCTGGTGGCATGCTTGAACTATATTAAATGTTGTTTCTTTTTGATTTTATGAGAAAAACCACAATTGTCCAATTTAATTTTGCAAACTCGTTCCCTATCAATGACCTTTTGTGTCCAGCAGATACCAGTAAAGCCTCTTCTTTTCCACATTCAGTTTGTCACATAACCTGTTATGTTTTATTATACTGATAAAACCTTTCTCTCCTGAACACAAACTCGGACACTAGAATTAGAAAATAGGATTATATAAAACTGTTTTAATTCTGAAGTATATAATTCATTTGTAACCCATTTGTTTGTAATGTAGGAACAGTGTAAACACCAGCTGACTTTTCCCTGTGTCCACTGCCCAAGCTGAACATGATATTCCCAGACGGATGACACAGAAATATTACTAAAAATTGTGCTGGTTATCCTAGGAGCATCTGTCTTACCACTAACACTGCTGGATCTTTGTATGGATTCACGAGAAGCAAGCAGAAATTTTTCTTTTGGAATTGTTTCAAATTGGGACTTCCAATATTAGCTCTTGTTACCCCTGAAATACTTTACCAGTCCCTAGATACCACTCAATTGCTACTAAAACTGAGAACTCCCACCTGTATTGGAATTTTTTTACCAAAAATTGCTACCAATTTCCGTAGCTAGCTTCTCCCTTTCTCTAATTCCTTCCATCTATGAACAGCCTTCATATACCCCATTTTCCCCTCAACTAAGGTCATCATCTTTCCTATATTCCTTTAGTCCATGTCCCATAAAGAGCAATCACCAACAGGCAGATCTGCAAAATTTTATCCCAGACCTGCCATTGAGTCAGAGACTTTGTGTTCATAATAAATTGTTTGCAAAGATGTACGTTATTTAATGTTCAGGTTTATCATATAATTGAGTTTATCAGTGAAAATTTAGATGTTCTTCACATTGCAATCACAGGGTCTATGAACCTCCCTACTGTGGGACCAGATATCTTTGCCCTTTCTCCCTATAATGTGGCTCTACTGTTTGCCACAAGGGAGGTGAAGCAACTTGAAGATCGAGTTGAAGATCAAGTTGGCAACTTGGAGTTTAAATCAGCCTAAGGACAGACAGGAGCCAAACCTGTAGTTCCCACTAATCTGTGTGAAGCCACAATGCTTTCTGCTGTGGGACCACACTTCAGGCTCAGCAGACTCATTCTCTGTGGTTCTGGGATAGCATTGCTCTGCCAGTTCACTTGTCCTTTCTCAGATTTCCTCTAAAACTTTGCTGCTGAGAGGAATCAAGTCAACAAAATGAGTCAAAAAGGAGTAAAGTTAAGAAAAATAAGGGCCTCTAAAAGGTTTCAAAAATAACATTTGAGAGCAGGGACAACTTTAAAAAATGTCTTCAGGTTGCATTGGAAGCAACCAATGTTCATTAAATATTAGAAGGAATATTTCATTACACTAAGCATCCTACCCCTTTTCCCATATGCCTTCGTTCATTAGTAACAATGAATATTTCTTTAGGGCAGAAAAATGAAGCTGAACTGATTTTCTATTTTAGCCTATAGTTTATCCTGGAAAATTTTACTGAAATTTCTATTAAACCTTTCCAGCCTATAATAGAAACAGTATTGTTATAGGTATTGCTATAAAAGGGAAATTTTTATACTCAGTTTGGCCTTCTGTTTTAAGCTGCATGACAGCACCATGCAAGAAAATCCTGCCAAATTATGTAAATATTTGCAATGAGCTTTCTTCATTAAATAACCTAGCTGGCCCTACTTGGTATCAGTTCTGGTTTTATGGTCGTGAGACACTGGATGACTCCTGATGTATCTGGTTATAAGTGCTAAAAGTACTGAACTCCTCCATTTAATAGTTAAGGGTGAAATATAACCAAGCACCCACATCCTGATGACAAGAGGGAGAGAGAGAGAGATGGAAAGGAGATGGAATGTGATTGTGTAAATCTCTGGTAGGCTGGGAAATGTTTAATTTCTGAGTAAAATGAATTTTAAAAAATCACGAATCCCAGAATTTGCACACAGGCTTTCTTGTTCTCCCAAAAAGTACAAATATTTTTTGAGTAGGCTTATTGTTCCAAAGAGGTTGAAAGAGCAAGTCTATTGAATGAGAATTTTGTTCTTATTCTGTTGCTTCCAGATGGTCTCAGTAGATTATGATAGAGAAGATGCATACCAATACTTTAGAAGAAAAATTAAGGACATCAGCCTACCTACAATTTAACTTTTACAGCACCCCTGAAGCCCCAAGATAATATATGAAAATATATGAAACTGTAGAAAAATAAAATGTCTTGAGTTTTTCTCAAGAACAAAATATCCTGAGTTTTTCTCAGAAGAGGCTCTGTTTATTGATTTTGTTACTGTTGTGTTCCCAAGTTGAAATTAAGTAAGCTTCCATTTATAGGCATGACATCTTAATGAGCTTGGCAACAAAACTGTTGCTAATACCATTGAATCGGAATTTCAATTCAGATGTTTACATGAACTTTCAAAGATATGCATCTCAGCCCATCTTTTCCATTTACTTGCTCCCAGCATGTCTGTTGGTCTTTTTTCTTATTCTAACAGGCCAGAGCTAGGACAGCTTGGACTTGGGACTAACCTCACAATGAATTTTCTTGTGTTTAGTAGGTGAGTAGATACCTCTTCCTATTAGTAGTCAGGGTTGAGAAGGTAGGTGCTTTCTGCAGGCTTCAATTCTTATGGATGTGAATATTTTTTTCGGTAGCTGGTTTTGAGTGGTTTTTTTAAAAATTATATAAATATAAGTGCACTTTCAAAACTAAAGAGGCTTTTCTTTTGAAAATGCTGTGCATCCTGTCAAACTCCATATACTCTGTGTTTTAAGTCAATGACCTGTAAGTGCTTTTCTCTTCATGATGAGGGTGGGATCAGACCACGAGGTGCTTCATTCAGTATGAACAACCTCCTGATCTGTGGATGAGAGCACCTGTGTAGAAAGTGGAGTTGAACCAAACTGTTTATCCTCTCAGCTTTACCAAAATTTTTTTTCTAAGCTGACTGCAGAATATGCCACTTCTGGATATAGAACATCAAACAGATGTGGTGAATATTAGTTATTTTACTGGTAGTAGTAGGCATATAGATAAAAATATTTATTTATAATTTTTGATACAGACAGAGTTATAACTCTTCTTTATGTTCTTATCTATATACAGAAATGGGAGAAGTTTCTTTTGACTTCATATTTCATGTTCTGAATCTGTATAGTGAATTGAGGCCTTCAAATTCAGTGTGCTTCTTTCCACATAATTTAATCATTGGCTATTTCGTCCCACTGCTTTATTTGAGAAAAGCCCCATGAACCAAATTATTTATGTTGTAAATAACCTAATACGCGCTCATCAGTTTGATCGTTTTTGCTTCTTTCAATAGGTTTGATTGGATTCAGTCTCTGGACATTTAAAAACTGCCATATAATCAATAGGGAAGCTGAAAACTGAATGAGATTGATGAGGAAAGATCTTTGGTAATGAAATATTGGTCATGTTCTCTTTTAAGCGCTGTATATGAGACTTGCTCTATGAACCCTATGATATGTCTGCTGTTGGTCATATAGGAAACCTGCTTGTAGAGGCACTCTTCAGTAGTTGCCAACCTTGTATTATTTACCTGTCATAATGAACAGGAAATGAACATTGCAGATGGTTCTACATGTCAGTCATTCCTTCTGCTCAGTAAAGGCTGCTCAAGTGTGTGAAAATGCTATCTTTACAGTCATGGCTATAGAAAGAAGGTAATATAGGCAAGTAACATTATAAATGCCAAACAGTCCTCTCTCTACAATAACCTGCCTGCTGTCCCTGCTGTTATCCTCAGAGAGTCATAGTACATCCTGAGTTGAAAGGGATCCATGAGGATCACTGAGTCCCACTTCTGGCCCTGCACTGAACCATCACCAAGAGTCATACTATGTGCCTGAGAGTATTGTCCAAGCACTTGAACTGTGTCTGGCTTGGTGTTGTGACCATGTCCCTGGGGAGCCTGTCCCAGTGCCCAGCTGCTCTCTGGATTAAGAACTTTTTCTAATATCCCACCTAAACCTCTCCTGACACAGTGTCATGGACACTCCTCAGGTTGTACAGACCAATGTCTGGCCCTTCACTTCCCCTCATGAGGAGTCATCTGCTTGTTCAGACATATGCTGAGAAGATTATATTATAAATAACTTTTTAAAGTTTATTAATAAACTTTCAGGCAAACTAGATGAGCTCTGTTCAACAGACAATACTGTGATACTACAAGTACTTTGGAAAGCGTTGATGATTTCAGCTTCTGATTTATAATATCTGGATGAGTGCACTGTAAACGGACTAGTAATCCTCTGTACCATCTGTTTTTTGTGGCTGAACTGGCTGAGCCCTTTAGATGGACATCAGTGAATTTTCAGCATTATTTTGTCAGAACACAGGTTGATGCCCATGACCTTGGCCTGGCTTTTTTCCTTGATGATTACATTGCACTCAGTGACTCTGCACTGTGCTTAGAGAAGTGTTTTTCCACTGTTTTGTTTTGTTTACAAAAATTCAAATGTGGGGTAGAGTTTTCTATATATGATATTATTTAACCTTGCCCAGGGGATACTGAGATCACACAGAAAAGAAGAAGCTGACAGCAGTCATTGCCTTCACTCATCTGACAGCTCTGAAAAGCGGGGTACAGTGAGTGGGAACTCAAAGCTAGTTCATGAAAGTCTTTAAAATATTAGAGTGGCTTAGATACAGCCAGCAACTATTAAGTTGCCCTAATAAGTTCTTTCTAAAGTGACACTTAATTTTACTGGGCTGTATTCTGCTAGCTGCCAATGCATGGAAGGCATAGTTTGGATCCTTGGGTATACTTATCTGAAAATATTTTTTTCTGTACTGGTAGAGGAAGATATGTTTGTAAGAAGAGAAGAAAAAGGTCTAGGAAAAAAGTGGATGTCTGAAACTGATTGAATCCATGCTTCAGGGAATACTCTAGATAAATTGTTTAAGAATGGTTTTCTTTAATAAAATAGTAATGATAAGAAACTGACTTCAAATCTGAATAGGTCACAAGTGAAATGAGTTTGGTGGTCTTACCTAATCCCTTTGGATATTTATCCACGTTACAGTCTCCATGTGCAGTTTGATATAACTTATAATTTCTGTTTGACTTCACTCAGTAGTCTTAGGAGTGAACTTACAGATTGTTTCATCTCAGAAGAGATGAGGAGACAAACAGATTTTGAGAATAACTTCTTCCCTGTTTTGTTTTATACCAAGACAGTGTTATAAAATAGTGATTTCTGAACGTCCTCAATTCACGTTCATATAAAATAGATGCTTATTCCAAGATTAGGGGTAATTAAAGTGGCCTTACTTTTAAGTAGCCATTATGTATTAAATCTTCTTAAGGAGTAGGGTGTTATCACTATGCACTTTGCAGTCTCATTTTATTTTGTTTTTAACAATGTTGATTTCTTTGGGCACCTGTACCAGCATTTTCCCTTGTGTATACTGTAGATTTCTCTGTGCTCCCCTAAAGGCATACTGATCACATTAGCCCTGAGAAGCTGAGAACTGAAATATCATGTCAACATGTACATATTTTTTTTCATAATTTGCATCAGTGAGCATACATGGGAGTTTAACTGAAATTCTAGTGACACAGATAATTCAAAAACTTAGACCTATAGAGGTAGAGCAAGTTGATCATAACACCAAGGCTGCAGGTTCAATCCCTGTATGGGCCATCCACTTAAGAGCTGGACTTAATGATCCTTGCAGGTTCCTTCCCAAAGAATATTCTGTGATCTGTGTGTATGGTGGAAAAATATCAGCTGGCACCCTAACCCTGGAGCACGAGCTGATGTTGCCATGGGGCAGGGGTGCAGTGTTAGGCACCTCTCGCAGCCCCAGCCCTGACACACAGCCCCAGACAGGCTGCAGTGGCAGAGGTGGCTGGAAATGAAAGGGGCTTCTTGCCACTACTCTCCATCCCCCTGCTGGGCTGGCAAACAAGTAGAGGACATGGCCCTTGGCAACCTCCTGTGCTTCCATGCTGGCATCTCACCTGCTACACATTCCAGAGCAGGAGACCTAGCAGATGCATGTGACAATGTATCTCTAAGCTCTTAAGGTCTGGTGAAATTGATTTCTAAGAGAAAGCATAAATGCATTTTGGAGACCACAAGTCAGTTCTGAGTTTTGCCGATGCTTTATTTTTTTAATCTAAAGAAGAAGTTGAGGTTCTATTTTTTCATTTTCTTTATTCTGTTTCTGTTGAGACTGGAAAGCCCTGAATGTTTCTGTGATTTGCCTGTGGAAAAAAATGAAAGGAAAAATATTATTTCATGATATGTTGGGAAAGTTATGTTGGCTGTTACGACATTTGTGAGGTAGAAAAGAAACAAAAGCAGCAAAAATGATATTTTTTAGTTCTCACATTTGTTAAAATTGTTAACTGCATAATTCAGTCCTGTTACAAAATCAGGAATACACAAAATTTTAAAAACAAAACAAAGCAACAAAAACTGTGTGTCACACTATAAATTTCTATCTGTTTTCTTGTTGCCAACTTCTCCCTCCAAAGTACTTCAAGGACAATTGTGTAAAGAAAATAAATTGCAGATCTAACTGCAAGCAGTAGCTGAAAAAAAATCCAAAGTTGTCATACAGGATGTTTGCTGTGCAGCTCGTGTGTTAATCGATAAGCAAATCCTGAATGCAGTCAGATAATTATTTATCCTTGAAATTACGTGTTATGTCCCGATCATTAATTTAGGCCCTGGCAGTAACAGTTTGGGGGAGGGTTTTGGAATTTGGTTTTGGTTATCCTATGTTGAGATGACTGGTTTTGATACCCCAGATGACCAGGTTTAGCTATTCCTGCTTTACAATGCCTGTGGATTTTCAGAATTACATTTTGTTAGGGATGTTCAGTCTTACTTATTCAGTGCCATTATTTATTGGTTACTGGTGAATTCAGATAGTCGTTTTAAGGTGTTTTTCCATTCCTGAGAGACCTGTGGGGCATTTAACCTACATTAGACCTGAGGGGTCTGAGGATTCTTCAACAAACAAAGAATTTCCAGATACTTTCCTTTAGGATGTGTCAAGGGCAGTACAGACAAAAGAGTCATGTCTCCTTTAACAGCTTGATAAGTATCTCAGGATATTCTGCAAGATTCAGTACTGTTTCTACAGTGTACTCTATTCCCATTCAGCATAATATGGCTCAATATACTGTATGTGACAATGGTGAAGAGTTATCTTTGCCCTGAGGGCTAAGTGCTGTAACACTTCTCAAGTGATAGGCTTGATAGAAGTGATGATTCAGAGGCAATGATCTGCTAAAAAGTCACATTAAATATGTGTGAGAATTAAAAATATAGGTCTGTGTTTATCTTGACTTTTATTTTAAAAGTTTCAAAGCCCTATTTATTTCCAGGGTAGAAATCCCTTGTAAGGTAAACTAAATCATTCTTGTATTGACCATTTTTTCATGTCATTCTATTGAGGCTCCTTCCCAACTGAGTTCCTTATTGAATTGTATTTCTATGAGGGTATTGTAGGTTAGCAGCACATTTTTATGATACACAAAAGAAATGCCTTCTGAATTTCCAATGTCTTGCATATTGTTCCCTATAGAAGCAGCATCTCTGAAATATGGAATAAATCAAAACAGAAACAGCTGTCTCTTTGCTTACTGCTGTTATTCTTCTTTAAGTTTACATTTCCTAAAATAACTTCTCCTGCCTAACTTTCTTAGTGGATTAATTTATAATAAACCTATCCTTTGCAGAAACCTTAGACACTTTCAACTATGTCGTCTCATAGAATCAAAAAAAATGTAATTAAGTGGTAAACCTATACAAATATGATTTGTGTACAAACACACAACAGTGCTGTCTGCACACTCACGGACTCCATGCCCATAATCGAACATCTGATGACCCATAGTCCTGGGTAAACCTCTAAAAAGGTTTGAAACTAGTGTGATGTTGTTCAACTGTTTTTAAATACTAGTAAGCAACAGTTAACCCTAGAATCAGTTTCCAGCAGTTTCCCTAGAAAGCTTAAAATCATTCAGGTAAAGTTCATAGTCTGTATTGCTGCAGCCAAACAGGAGCATCTCCAATAGTATGAACTTCTTAATGGCTATAGCCCTGTGTCAAGGTAGATAGACTTAGCACATGCATTTAACTGAATTTTGTTACTCTGAAGCCAGTTGAGATGCAAAGCTGTTTGCTGTTTAGGCAAGAATAAGGCCCACAGGCACGGGCATTCTCTTCTTGCAGTACATCCTCACATCTTGTTTTTTTATCAAGAAATACGGCATGATGTGTACCCATTGATGCAATGTGGTAACTAGTTCAAATTGTCCAAGGCTCCCCCCACGTTCAATTACAACATCATAAGAGAAGAATAAGTCCCATTCTCCTACTCATGACTGAGGTGTGGATCAGACCATTTAAATTCATTCTGCTTATGACCAGGAGGGTTTGCAGGTGCATTTCTTGGGCTGGAGTGTCAGTTTCCTTAGCATGCCATTAGATCTAGTATTTGGAATTAGTTTTAATTTTCAGTTTAGCATTTAGGAATAGTTTGACAGTAAGCCTTCAAAACTCTAGAAATAAAAGAGACTAACACAAGCAAATTTAAAGAATGAAGGACTATAGACCAAAGGTGAATAGATGAGGGGAGAATGGTGAAGAAATGGAAGTGTGAATTATTGCTGTTTCATAAGGTTTTCTGTGGTTTGTACATGTGTATATGTACTCACATTCAAGTCAAAAACCCTACACAGATCATAGCACTAATATGCCCTCTCCCTCCCTCCCCTAAGGCTAGACCTACAAGATCTAGAATTTAGATCTCGTGACCTTTCATAGCTATCAGGTATAAATGATTTTCTTTCACTTATGTCCTGGCTACGTTTGAAGGTGCTGTAGGTCTCCAGCAAGAATTATCTGTAGATAAGCCTGCACTATTTCTGAGTCACTTCTACAAAGTAAAAAAATAATAATATCTGTACAATCACTTTTTATGTGAAAACCTTATTCTTAATTTCAAGCAACCTTTAGTTTGCACAGCCTTTTCTGCATTTTTTCAAATTAAAAGTGTGCATTTCTTTAAAATATTTTTAATTCCTTCTAAGGCAGAAGCTGCTAATGCTGTAATGTTATTATAGTAGTCCTTATACCCTTGTTAGTACATACACTCACTTTTCCCAAGGTGCAGCTGTAAAATAATGAAGGTAACCATTGGTGAATTAAATATCTTTTTTGTCAGGGAGGATCATTGGATTGAATTCTCCAGAGGTTTAAAGTACATAGTAGTGGCAATGAAATCAAGAAAAATCAAGTCACTGGATACAGAATATATATTAAAGCATTCTGCAAATGCAATATAGGAAAGACCTTTCTTTTAGTGCCTTGGTAATTCAGTAACTTTCATTCCTGGTCAGAATTTAGTTTAAATGGATTAAGCAAATTGTTCTGGACAGTTAGTTATAATGGATCATATAATATTGCACCAAAAGCAAATAAGACAGTGAAATGGAGAGTCCTGTGGTACTCACTACAGTTTCTTGTTATGAACTATATCCTACACCTCCCAGTGATAAAACAAACTTTGCATAATGAGGATTCTTAAATCAAAGGGAGTCGAAAGAGCAAAGCCCAGGCTAAGTTTTTAGTTCAAGGAGTTGTGTAAAAGCATCTTCATTTAGAGTTCTTGTCAGGCTTTTAAAGTAACCTTGCTTGTCCATCTTTCCCATAGCCTATCTGTCCACACCTCTTGCCCTTTTGACTCTTTTTGCTTTCTCATGGCATTGCAGTTTGAAGATGAAATCTCACTGGGCACTTCCACTCCTAGGGAACTTCCCCCTCCTACCTGGCATATTTTCATCATATTATGGTTAGAAGCTGACAAAAATTTTCTTCTTTCCTAGTGTTAGTGTCTGCCCAAATATGTTGGGAAAGTAGTCAGTCATGTCCTGCATACTGTGTAAAGGATTTTGAAAGGATTACAAAATGCTTACAATCTAACATATTTTGGCAGAACCTTACTCATCAGAAAGATATGAGACATTTTTGTATTAATCATCCTCTGACTTAAAGCAATGAAAATCAAAATTTAGCAGAGTGAAACGCCATTTTTTAATATTATTGAAGGCAGGTTTATGTCCCTGTAAGTGACATAATTGTGACAGGTACAATTACCACATAGTAAGTCTTCACTCAGAAACTTGACAGATTAGGGAACAAAAATACTCTCCTGCCCCAACAGAGGGCAACAGGGAATCTCTAGGCTCATGTGCCCTGTCCTCAGTGGTTTCAGAGCCATCTGACAGGATCTGAACTGAAGGACAAACTGAGTTTTCCATATTTCATGAAAATTTTCTTCCTGTGCTCATTTTTGTCTGTTGAAGAACTTATAATTCATTCAACAGTGCTGCCACTTCAGAATGCAGGTGAAGTACCTGGAGTCTGTACATCTTATAAGTCTTCAAGCCCTAGCAAACTCAGGATCCATGCACAAAAGACTCATTCCACTGGTGCAGACTCTGTGTAAAGTTGCACACATGTTGCAATATCAAGGTAGTGCATCAAGAATGTAAGCCAAATTTTGCATTATCCAGCTCGCCTCTGCCTTGTCTAACCTTCCTACGAGAGCTAAAATTGACTTCATGGGGAAGTGATGAGTCCTGGGTCCTTATTTGTCTTGGAAGAGTCAAAAGGCAGCCTTTTTGGCATGAAGGGGAGTGAGTGATATAGCCCATGGACTGGCTGTAAAAATGTCTTTTATACATATGTAGATGAGGAAAGGTTTTTCTTTATTTTGTAGCATTTTGGTAATCACCTGGCCAATCATCTCCTACAGCCTTTTACTCTAGCTGTAGGAGAACAGGATTTGGCTGTTTGATACAAAGATTTCTTTTTCATCATGTACAGATTAAAAGCACATCTGAAATCATAGAATCATAGACTATGGTGATTTTGGGAGGGACTCATCAGGATGGATCATCAAGTCCAAATTTTAGCCCCACACAGAACACCTCAAGAATCACACCATATGCCTGAGAGCTATAAAATACTCCTGTCTTCAGATAAACTTGGTCCAATACAGTGAGTTTTCTCACAGCATTATCTTGGTTAAAATTTTAAAGCAATTCCAGCATTGACAGTGGTAATAAAATTAAAGACAAACTAAAAATGCAGAGATTTCTCCCCTCCATCTGAATCTGTAGGGATTTATTCACTTTCCAGCTTGTCTTTTTAGGTTCAAAGGGTTATCCCTGTAAGGTATGTATTTAGGTGGTTGTTAACTAGCAGTCTAACATGGAAAAAAAAATGATCCACACAGAGCATGTGGAATGGAATCCAGAAACACCAACCTACTCCGTTTCAACTAGTTAATGTTGTCTGCTACAGTGTAATACTATTAAGATTAGTATGCCACACAGAACAGAGCAATAATTCATTTTGCAGAAGTGCAGGTTCATCCTATACAGAAGAGGGCAGTAGAATTTGTAGGTGAAATTGAACTAAACAATAGTGTGTGCATAAAGTTATCATTGCAATAACGTGATTGAAACACTGTATTTGCATAGATGAGAACATTAAAAAATTCTCAGCATATAAACAACTTTCAGACTTAAACGTAATTTGTATACTGTAGAAGCTTTGTGCTGCGTTGAGGGGGCAAAAAGTTGGAGATGACCATAAGACAGAACTGCTGGAAGTATTTGGATCCTTCTCTGTTACAGCACTACCCTGACTATGGAAGGTATCATTAAGGATGATAGAAATGACTCATTAAATTGTGAACAGCTTCGTGCATCTTGCAGTTAAGGAAAATAGATGGAGAAATAATCTGAGGATGCCAAATGAAGAGATCATTTCTTTATTTCAGTACCACTTCACCCCAGCTGGAGAAAGTTCATGAAGAACTC
Source organism: Anthoscopus minutus (assembly GCA_013399455.1). NCBI lineage: Eukaryota > Metazoa > Chordata > Aves > Passeriformes > Paridae > Anthoscopus > Anthoscopus minutus. Next base: position 8,142 of record VWYI01048766.1, on the reverse strand, counting down.
TATCTGTTAAGGGTCTGTTGAAAGATATGATGCTTCAGACAACATTAGGCTCAGCTATGTCTCTTTTGAAACAAATATTCTGCCTTTTCTTCTTTTGTATTGACTAGTTTTGTGGATTTGTATCTGTCATCTTTGGGGTGAAAAGCTTTGTATGGCAACTTCTTTTGTATGGACTTCTTTTGAACAGGAGGTATTGTTGTTTTTAATGGGAGATCTTAATGTCTTGGGGCTTTTAATTTTTTTTCAACTCTTTCCAAAATCTTTAATTGATGATTCTTTTAAATTTTAGTTGGTGATGTTGAAAGAAAACTGAGTAAATCCTTTGTGAATACTTTTTTTTTATAAGAGAAGTTTCTATAACAAAAAAATATATAATAAAATTAGAATTTGAGGAGCTCAGTTTTGAGTTTTGCTTTAAAAAAAAAGTTTTGCTTAAAATTGGAAACAATAAATTCCCTTTTTTTTAATGGTAAAAATTCCAGTGTTAGTCAAAGATAATAGTTTCCTGTTCATTTTCCGGTTCTCTTTTTGTAAAGGCGTTTTCATATTCCATTACTCAGGAGTTTTATAGCTTATGCAGCATCCTCTTCTTGCCAGTCAAGCTATCAAAAATATCTCCATGTTTTCAGGGGAAAAATGTAAAACAAAACATGAGAAATAATAATCTCCCACTTCTCATATTCTTATTTCAATAGAGAAAACACTAAAGAGTTTTCAAGGTACGGGTTCAGATGAAGCAATGTTAATTTCACAAAAGCCTTATATAGTTTATAGGGTTGGAAAAATAAAACACAGACAAACAAAGATATTCAGTTCTGGCAGGGCAAAGAGTGAAGTGCTGAAGAATAAGTGGCACTTGAAAAATTCCTACCATCCCCAAAATGTTGGATATGTCTGAAATCCCAACTTGGTACTCTTTTTCTATTGTCCAAGTGGAAGTGGAAACTTCAATATTTAATCCTGCATCTTCATAAATGGTAATTAGAATTGACAAAGTCCTACCAAAAGAGTAGGAATATATCTTCTTTGAATAATGAATAGGAACATGGAGGAGTAGGGACAGTGGATTCTGTTCATTTTCAGAAGCTTCAAAACAGAGAATCAGGAGGAAAGAATTTGACGGAAAGGTTTTATAAACCTTAGCTCATTACTTTCATGGTTTTGCTGGCAACTATATTTTGTCATTCAATAAGTTCCTTTTCTTGTGTAGAAGTGGCTTTTATGATATTTTGTAAATTGCTAACATTGCAAGTTTTATTGTAGCAGGAATGCATTGTGTTGCTGTGGCCCTGCTGAGTTTTATGTGTTGCTGTTCACTTCTCCAGAGGTTTAACTCCTTTGGCCTTCAGTTTTATACTTGGTGCACACAAGGTACAAGCAGCCTGTTGATGCTCACCTTATCACAGCATGCTGCTGCAGTATAAACTAGCTAAGAGGCTTGCTAGATCAGTCTGCATAGGCTGATATTAAGTCTTCCATTAAGGGAGACAGACTGGATTACTGATTTTGGAATTGATGATGGATGTAGAAGCCACAGAGAGATGACATTGCTCTAAATTTGTAATACTGAGATTAGGGAGTTTTTCTCTGTTACATTATAGTAATGGGCATTTCTCAAAGACAGAAGGAAGAAAAGATTAGATTTGGTGTCTACATGTTTCAGGGAGGTGGAAAGGGAGAAATAACCACAGCTGAAGTTCAAATTAAGGATTCAAAAGGTGCTAAATACATTGAGGGAAAAAAATAGGAAGCTTCTTCACCTCAAATTCATCACCAAGGACAGAAGGATGGTTTTATAATTGAGAGTGTCAACTCTGCAGTACCTGTCACTTTATCTGTCTGCAATATGCCATACACATTTATAGCGATGTATAAGTAATAATAATAATTTTGTGCTTGAAGCAAAAGATATGGATTTAGGCAATCCTTTTCATACCTATCTTTGACACAAATTTCTTGCGTGGCCCATGGACAAGTCAAATTTCTACACCTCTCTACACTTTCTACACTTTTCAAAATGGGAATAATACTGCTTTCTTTTTGAGGGATTTTGAAAGACTATAATATTGACAGTTTGTTGTGAGAGCCTGAGCTAAAGACACATCAACATTTTATTTGCTTCCCATTCTTCCCAGGGAGAGACTTCCATTTCTAAAACTTGCATCAGGTGCTGACTCTCACGTAGGGTCTGTGTTTAATCACCAAAGCCCCAGCCTTGTTCTGCTAACATATTTTTACTCATATGAAAGTTATAACCGAAAGTTCAAAAAGTAGGTGTTGTATAACAGATTACGGGGATGCTGAGGACATCTGTCCCACTCAGTGAACAGGCCTCAGAACAGATGTCTCAAATTTCTTCAAATACAGAACATGCTGTCCATTTTTCTGTAATAAACAGAATTTTTCCTCTCTGTCACTGAGTACCTAAGTATTATCCTTAATGCATAAAACATGTAAATTCTTAAAGCATCATTTTGCTCTTTAGTGAGTTTAGATATTACAAAACGGTTTAATTATAAAAACAGACAGACCTAGTCCTGGGACCTGTGCAGCTAGAAATAAATGTGCAATCAAAACTGCAATTACCTGCAGAATTTAGTGTAAACAGATCAGCAATCACATAACAAACACAGGCTAGTTTGCATTCTGATATGAATACAGTTAGATCCAAAGCAATTTTCCTTTATTTATCTTAGCTGCTCAGCATAAATAAAGCAAGGGCATTGAAGCAATTAGCATAATTAGAGTATCGTGGTCAGGCCCTGTGTGATTTCTAGAGACGTTTCACTTAAGAATTCTTTTTCCCGTACAAGAGTTTCCCTGAGCCACTAAAATATCGCTTTGGGCATTTTTGTATTTCAAATTTGCAAGTTGTCAATTTGAAAAACCCTTGACACACGGATGTGAAAGCATCTCACAGACAACCACAGAAGGTATACCCTCAGCTTTTCATTACTAAGAAACTGGGGAATTTCCTTTTTCAGCTCTTTCTCCTTCTTGACGTTTTAACCCTAGAAATGTCAGGTTTAATTATTTCAGGTACCACCCAGCAGACCTAAGGGTTAAAAACAACCTGTTCCCCCAAAAGGTGTGACATTTATGCCGCTTCAGGGGTGACACTTATAAATACAGTTTCCAGCATCCCCATGACACCTTTCTTCAGTCTTTTATTTGCTTGTCTCTTCTAGCAGCACTGGAAGAGTTTGTGTGGGAAGAGGTGTTTTTATTTCCACAGTACCTAGAACCTGCTTTTTACAGTGCCTCTGCTGTTATAACTGCATTTGGAGAGCTGAATACTAGACTGTGGGACCATTGCTGGAGGTTTATAGGGTGAGTGGAGAGTAGGAAAAATATAGGAAGCTTGTATTTTTTTTAGGAGACATGCCATGTTCTCCACCAGAATAGCTGGGTGGTAGATGTAAGGTGCTTGTCCCAAAGTACTGTCTGCAGATGCCAAAGCCAGCTGCCAAGCATGGCAACAACGTGAATGTGAATGGGAAAAGAGAAGGATTGTATCTTCTCTCTTCTTGCATTCCATTTTTAGTCTTCATTGATAGACATTTCAACAAGGAAATAGCAAAAGATGTAGAAATTATAGTGGGTTTCTTTCATCTTTATTAATTGAAAGAGTGCCTACTGTTTCCAGTGGGACACAATGGATTTCTGGGCCAAATTGTGTCACAGTGGACTTCAAGAGCATGGGCTGGCTACAGGCAGCATGTATACTGTGCAATTAATTGCTAGATGTTGAAGAGATTTTGATTATTAAATTAGGTCTCCTATAATTTTTAAATTGTCTTTGTCAGTGCTTTGAAATTTCTCTCTTGCAGAGGAACTTGTGACCTCATTTATCACATTCTTCTCCTTATTAGCGCATAGTATCAGAGGTACAAAAAAGGCAGAATCAGAATGTAAGCCACAGAGTGCAGGACCAAGATATTTAGAGCAATCTGGTCTGTTTTTAAAAATGTTGTTAAATGAAGTATTGCAAAAATAATAATAGAGCCAGGGTAAAGAACAGCTGTAAATATGCTTTATTTGTAATGTCTCTACTGAGGAGGAAAGTGTTTCTCCTGTTCTTGTCCTTTCATGTCCATTCCATTGCTTAAAATGTATAATACACAGCTTTAAAAATTTAAAAATTTGTCATTTTTTCTCTTAAAGGAACCTAAAAGAAAAGCACTGATTAAGTTTATCCAGGCCGAAACATTATCGGTCAGATGGTAATAATCCAAGTAAATTAATGCCAATACTGTAGGGCCTACAGAAAATTTGAATAGAAAACACTCCTGTAGTTTTTTTGAAAAGAAATAGCTTTAACTGCAGGAATGTTCTGTCCTTCTGACTGCATTTATCTTGCTGATTAGTGATAATGGAAAAATCTAGCAACAGTTTACCGCAGAATATTGGAAACCCTCCAGGCAGTCAGTTGCAGAAGCAATAACTCCTCAAAATAACACAGGTAAGTCTGTCTGTGAGTCAAGGGGCAGTGTGAGGATGCTGAAAAAAGTTAAGCTTTAATAGTTAAAGACACTAAAATAAGTCTCTTAATGATAGGGATAAAGCAGCATGACATTTTTAAACTGGGCTTCTAGATGAGTTTATTTATTCTTTCTTCCCAGTAATTTGCACAATGTTAGTTCTTTGAATGCAGAAACAATGCCTTGAAGATTTTTTTAATCTGTCAAAGTCTTTATGAATTAGCATACTTTTATTTCTCTCTTTTTATTCTATATATACATCTGTATTATGTGTATATATAAAAGTGAGGAAGCAAATTAGTTACAAGTTAGAGAGCAGTAAGTTTTTTTCTTCTGTCTTCTCTTTAGCATTTGTCTTTCCTGTTGGAAACTCTTGTAGTGAAAAGGCCAACCATCTAAGGGTGAAATTCACCC
>VWYI01048763.1:2493-16232 GCA_013399455.1 Anthoscopus minutus | reverse complement strand
ATCCTGAGCCTTGAGGAGGCAGCAGCACCGTGTGAGACAGAGAACTGCTGCCTCTCAGACTCACTGTCATGATGCCAGTGCTGCTGAGGTGACAACATTGTTATGAAAGATGGAGTTGAGGAAGGTGAAGTCAACCATTCCTCATGGGACATTTTTTTGTGTTCTGTTAGGATTCTTTAATTCCTTTATGATGGACTCTGAAAAACGTAGCCAGATCATAGTAATTCTAAAACCTCCCAAGGCAGAGCCAGAAAGGTTAACATGATTTCAAATACGTCTAGTTTTTTGTTAAGAAAAATTATACATTCACTGGAAGTTTTCCTACACAGTTTTTGTTCTTTAAAAAAATAAAGTTAATTTCTTTCACTAATATTCAGTCTACTGTCAAGTTACTCGTGATGAGAATGGAAACACAAACAGTAGCACAGTAAGTCACAAAGTTTAGTAAATTATCCGTACAAAAAATTTTGACGGCAACAAAAAATCCCATGTGTCCATCTCATCTGTAGGCAAGTTTGTGTGAGAGATGAAATAAAACATTTTGCTGCTGCCCAAAGAGCTTATGGAGTAAGAGAAGGAAAATGGTTAATTCTCTTTCCTACATGTTTTTGTCTATGGTTAAGATGTATTATGTTTAATAAGAGAGCAAATGGTGTGACTTTTCCGAAAGAATACCCGGCATTGCAGTGGGAGGTTAAAACCTTCCAGATGCTGCACTGCTCTTGTTGCTTTCCCCAACTTTTTAGGGGAGTTCTCCTCCAATTAATTTCATGTTTGGCAGAGGCAGTGAAGCTGCTTGTAAAACTTTGGCTAAGTGCTGTAGCCTGTGAATAAGAGAGTGCTTTAGCTACTTCACCCAGGTTTCTTGTAGGGTTTTTAAGCAAGTTTTTTCTTCTGCACTTGAAGCAATTAACCTCATGAACCTCAGAAAGAATGTTTTCTGTGTTTGCTCCAGTGATTCTAATACACTACCATCTACCCAGCTTCTAAGCATGACCCTGCACTGGTGTGGACTGGATCTTTTTTCACTAGACATGGAAATATTCCGCTATTCCTTTGGTTTTGTTTACAAAACAAGACATAATTTATACACTCCCTTTACTATTATAAACGTCGTGGACTTCTCCCGTTTTCCTTTTCAGCTTGGTGGAACTTAGTACAATTATTAAGTTCTGATTGTTCCGTGTTTGCTTTTTCCCACCATGGTTTCCTCCTCTCAACCTTCTGCAATCCTGCTGTGTTGCCTTTATTTATAGCTCTACAAGAAACTTCCCTTAGCAAGGGGATGCTGGATGCCAGAGATTGCCCAACAGTCCAGTGTGCTATTTCTGACTCCAGCCGGGCAGAGCTGTTGCATGGACTGCTGACACCTCTTCTGGCTATGGAAGCCCCACTGACATGTTGTGTGTGCACAGCTAGAGCTGTTTTTACAATGAATGCATGACACTGGTCACCCGAACCCCACCTAGCTCTGGATGGTGACTCTGGCACTGCCCCAGGAGTGGGGATCTGCCCTGGCACTAGCCAGGCCAAAGGCAGGATTTTGGAGCTGCTTGCCCTATGTTATCACTCTGAGTCTGGGATCTGGTAAAGGAGCTGGGCAGGCTCCCTGTATGAGGTTCTGGCAGGACACGACTTCCCAAACCCGAAGGCTCCAGACATATGGAAGAGTACCCAAGAAATGCAAACAGGAGTTTACATTGAGGGGAAGATTCAAGGGGAGGGTACAAAACTCAGGCCAATCGGGGAGAACCAGGTGCAGAGGGTAGGGCTTACAGTGCTTCAACAAATGGGGAAACACAGGGAGGAGACATAGGTTGACTGGCAGAGAAACAATCCGCTGGGGCATCATAGATTAGGGGATTTCCAAAAGGGAGGTACAGCAAAGGGCTGGGCCAACATAGGACTGACATGGAAGAGTCTGGAACAAGGGGTGGGTACAAGGTAAGATTGACAATCCAAGGGGCAGAATTTACCATAACAGGCAGAGAAGGCGCTGGAACAATGGGTGGGGTTATAAGGATGGGCAGCATGGGCAAGGATACAACTTCAGTGATAAAAAACAACAATGTAGGTGAGGTATAATTTGGGGTAAACCAACTTTGGGGGAAACATACGGGAACAAATCATTAACTTAGCAAACTATTAAAACAAACACGCACCACATATATGTTCCTTCTCACGTTCTGAAAATGAAATTTATTCACTCTCCAGCCTTAGAAACAATTCCTGCAACATTTGTGATTATTAATTAATATTAATTTAATGTGGAATATGAGGCTAATTGCAAACATAACTTGGGAATGACAGTGAACCTTCTCTTTGTTGTCCTTAATTTTAAACTAAAGAAATTCCTGGACTCCAAATTATTCTCCAGTTAAAGCTCGTATTTATCAATTCACTTGATTAAAAAATTAGATGTCAGCAGTGTCTTTTCACTTGAATTTCTCATGAATGTAATGTCTTCTGCCATGTCCAAGTTGCAGTTGTTGTGACTCATGTTTCTTGTGTCTGTAATGAATGCGATCTTTGCTGTTCTGACACAGCTCCCTCCGTTCATGATGTGGGACTGTACAAAGGCTGATGTGCAGGATGTTCCTGCTGCTGGAAGGGACAGGGATCAGGCTGCAGCAGATGCAGTGCAGAGCTGACAGAGGGATGATCTCTGATACTGGCATTGAAGAGAAGACTTTCCAGGCAGGACAGAAAATGGATTTTCGTTTTACCTCTTCTTTCAGTGCTGCTAAGAATTGAGAATGGAGAAAGCTGGGAACACCGGAGCATGGAGCCCTATCCAGGGCTGTGTCTGCTGAGGGGGCAGAGGGGCCCCAGCAAGGATCAGACACAAACCAGCAGGGGACTGAGCCCCTGTGGTGGCAGCAGGCAGCTCTGGGCTCTGGGCACTGCTGGTGGCATTTTTCTAGTGAGCCATCTCAGAGGGCTTGTGTTGTGTTCTGTGTTTACAAGTGTCTGCTCTCTTGGTGTTGGTTGTCTCTGGTGCCTTTATTTCTCCAGGTTTTCCTACCCTGTCAGCGGCAGCCCCTGTCCAGGAGCAGCTATAAATTATGAACAGCAACTGACAGAACGAGAGGACAAAGTTTTAAGCTGTGCCAAGGGAAATACAGGTTGGATATTAGGAGAAAGTTTTTTACAGAAAGAGTGATCAAGTACTGGAATGGCCTGCCTGGGGAGATAATGGAGTCACCATCCCTGGATGTGTTTAAAAAAAGACTGGATGTGGTACCTGGTGCCGTGGTTTGGTTGAGGTGTTAGGGCATGGGCTGTGCTCAATGATCTTGAAGATCTCCTCCAGTCTAGTGGTTCTGTGATTCTGTGTGATGCAAAACAAAATATTTAATTATTTTAACATAATGTGTTATGTGAATACACCATATATTGTGTATTGTGTCACAAGTAATATATAATAGAAAATTCAAGTATATAAATAGTATATTTTAGTGCATACTGAAATTAAACAAGAAGCATAAACCCATTTTCCAAACCTGAAACTTATATTTTATCTATTGTACAAAATCATATGTTTGGTTAAATATACAGATTATATAACTTTTTAAAAGATACACATAATATATGTAAACCATATATTATATGGTTATTATATAATCATATAAAAAGCTCCAATTTTGCCAGAGAGGGATTGAGAGATAAACATGTAACTGCAACTTGGAGGCTGAAAGATTTGGTATAGCAGAGCCTCTTGTTCTTCAAGAGATGCCATCTCCAAAACCATCTCTGCAGAAGGGGAGTGACAAATATGAATGAACCCCTGGACTCTACCAAAAAACCTGAGACCTCAGAAGGAAGGCAAACCAAGCAGCCACCAAACCCAGCTTTTTATTGGTGGTACCACTAGATGGTATCCATTCTCTAACTTTCCCCATTTTTTTTTTGTTTTAATTTCTTTTTCCCTGTCAGATGCTTTGTCAACCTGCACTTGCACAAAAATATTTGTACTGACTAAACTTAAACAAGTACTTAGGGAGTGCAAAGAAGTGAATAATTTATTAGTTTTTAGGAATAACTTTTTTTTTCTTTTTTTTTAGACTTCCTCTTCATAACAGTTCACTCAAGAGCTGTTAGATAAGCACATCCACCACCTCTGTTTCACTTGGAGCAGCGATTATCAGCCAGGAAGAGAAATGTTGTATTTTCAGTCAGCCAATCAAGTGACTGAAGAGTTATCACTCAGATGGTGATCACGCTGCCTAGCTCGTGCTTTTTTGGCTGATCCAGCAACAGGTGGAATCTGTTTATTTTTACATTCTTTTGTTTGAAATTAACTGCAAATTGCACAAATGCTCTGGCTTTAATGATTTTACTTGCAAAGCAGCTCTTTAAAGCACCTCACACACGAGCAGCACAAGGAAAACCTCGGTGTTACTCAGAGATTACGGAAGTCTGTTTCCACTCCCTGAGTGTATCACTCTATCACACAAAAGCACTTGCCCACAAAATGATAGGGTGCACATTTTCTGCACAACGCTAACCCAAGCTTCAGTAGCTCTCTTTATCTTCTAGTAGCTGTATTTTTGGTCTTTCTCTTCCCCATGCTCAGGAGTGATGGAGGAGTGATTTTTAACCTCTGCTTTGCTTTTCCTTCTTTGATGGGAAGCCCTGCAGTCAGACAGTAATTTGCTTGGGAAATGTATGTTCCTCATAACAGACACAATGGAAGGAATTAATCTTCGAGGTATTCTGGCAATAAAATACAGGTTTATTACATTCTTCACTGAATTTTCCGCTCTATCACTCTCATCTGAGCTTTAGCAAGAAAAAAGAGAAAGTAACTTTGGTAGAAAAAAATCGGTGCAGTGCTGCTACAGCCTCCCAAACCTGAAGACTGTACAGTCAACCACACTTCAATCTGCTTCATTTTTTTTCGTTTGTTTTCTTTCAAATACAGTTGTTCAGTAGAAGCATTTTTTAAATTCCTGGGAGCCAGTGCCACAGCCTACATTGTATTTCTCTTGATCTCACTTGCTTATTCCTTCCTGAATTATCAACTTTTATTTGATATTCCTTCCTGATTATTCCTTCCTGAATAATCAGCTTTTCCCAGTGGATCTGTAAAGCAATTTATGAGGCAAAGATTACCTGCAGCATTCTAGCATAACCAGGCACGTGGGAGGTGTGCAAACATGCACAGGTTTTTTTTACCTCCTGCTCATGGAAGAGAAAATGAATATTAAAACCATTCGTTTGTTGTATCAAAAAGTAGATGTCAGTTAGAAAGAGGTTTTGGAAATAACTTGTACTAGAGGAGGTTTTTCATGTTTCATGTAGAGTACCATAAACTATCAGAAATACAATTTTTTATGTGAAGTGTCCAGAACAGGTGGATCCATTTTTAGCAGCAAAAGCATCCTTTGTACTCGTTTGCAGGACACATACACCTCATCTCATTCTGGGGCCTACAGGACGAAAAAAAATAAGTAAAAATTTGCCTGAAACAAATCAGTATAAGCTAACATCTTCTAAGCAGTTCTGACAAAATCTTTCTTTCTCTGTGCTTGCAAGCCTCAGCTGATTTTCCACTGTCTAATAACATGCAGACTGCAGCTAGACCTTTTCCTGCAGCTATATTACATATGGAAAGTGTTTTCTTGGAACTTTTTTGGGTTTTTTTTTTTTCCTGACACCTAAGAAGTGCAGCTACTTTTGAAGGTAATATTGTCACACTTGATTGCTCCCTCCAGCTTCGTAAAATTTTAAGTTCTCTGCATCTGCAAGACTTATTCTCTTGTCAAGTTGACTTGAAATTGGCTGGTAGGTCTTGAAAGTCATATGGGTATAAACTGACACACAACAAGACAGGCAGACACATGCAGCATATTGCAATTTTTGCGCTGGCTTTGAGATGAAATGCTGAGGTTAGGCAGCAATTAAAGATAAAATTACGAGTAAACCCCATTTTTTGAAATTTTGAGCTTAACTAAGACCCCAACAGAACAGAGAATTGCATGGCTATGGTGACTTGGAGCTGACTGCTGGGCAGGTGTAAAGATTTCCTTGGCATATGGGGCTAGGCTTTGGTGAAAATGTAGCCCATATGATGCAGAGTCAGATCTAATAAACTGCAGTTGATGCAAGGCAAGGAAGAGTCCTGCCAAAAATTTTTTCTTGCAGGAAGAGAGGAACAAGAAGGAAGTTAAAAATTCCTTTTCTTCTGGACTGGACAGATCTGCCTACATCTTTGTGTCAAACCACATCTGGTTTCCTTCTGTTTCTCCAAACTCCTGATTACCAAGATACCTCAGCTTCTACAAAAATCATATTCATTTGGACAGGTGAGGATTTTAAGCTCTGAATTCAGTGCAAGGCACTCAAGGATCTAACTAAGCAACTTCTTGAGTACGTATGGAGATTATAGGAATTAGGAGAAGATGATATACAAGATTCTGCAATGTGGAATTAATTTTAGAGACCATAAAAAAAAAATTAGAAAACTCTTCATTATTTAAATAATGGGCTTGGGGGTAAGCTATACCTTAAAGTAACCAAGTTGTCTCCTGCATTTGCAGGAGCTAAATTAATTCATTTGGCATAAACCTGATCTGTGGATTACAAGCTTCCATACAGTAAATTGGCATCAAACCCAGCAGAAAGAGCAAAAACTATAATATTTGCTACTGCTCAGAATCCTCTCTCAGTTCCTTTTCCACCAGTAAGCTATGGGTAAAGAAAATGGAATTATATACAAGAAAAGGGAATTATGTAATTAATTTCTGATTCTTTAGTCCATATTTGCTTTGTGTGAAGATATCACTAACTTGCTCCAGAATTACAGGTTCCAGTGAATTTTATGGATTTCTGAAAATTTTTGTTCAAAGCCAAAAGATCACAGTGCCCAAGAGGAAGTCCTTGGCCACTTCCTATTTACATTTCTTGAGGACAAATAATTTTGCTGGGTGATGCAGGGCTTCCAACATGGAAACAATTTGTATGTTGGGCTTCATAAGGGAGTTGAGTGCATGCCAGAAACAATCTGTATTTATCTGATGTGTTATTCCTCCAATGGATAACCTAACACAGCTCAAAAAAAATTAATAACATGGACCACGTAGGTTTTAAAAAGTCAGTCTGTACTTGTGGTGGGTTTAGCGCTGGCTAAAATCGCCAATGCATCTACTAGAATAATTTACTTTATTCCTGCTGTGAGATATGGGTTAGGAGGAAGGCAAAGAAGGCCCAAAACTTGAAAGGTATAAAGAAAACTTTGCTAACAGAAGTAACAGAATAAGAAAAACCAGAATGAATCCATCAGGACACTTCTCCTACCCTCCCCACAACCTCTTTTCTTTCCGTCTTACAATGTAGAGACAAAGCCTGGGATTTTCAATCAGTTACCACCTCTATAATAGTCCTTCATCTGGTCTTGTAGGGAAAGGAGATTATTTTGCCATGCTGTGGAGACTTCACAAGAAACAATTCTCTTGTAGCTTCAGTGTCACAGCAAATCAACCACCTGGGAAAGGAAAATCTGTTTGCAGTGTGAAAGTCCCTCCCATGCATTGCAGCTTTCCCAAAGCTGCTTTCATGGGCCACGTCAGCTTATGGGGTATTTTAGGTATGAACTGTTCCAGTATAAAAAACCAACAGTTCTCCTATCTCTGGGAACAGAAGAAGACTTTTATTCTTCTATCCCTAGGGCAAAGTTTCTCATCTCTCTCTGTTCAAGCTTCTCATTAGATTACAGCTTTTCAGCATCCACATGCTCCAGCACAGGTGTCCTTTTCTCACGGGCTGTAGGTGAAGGCTGCATCCTTCAATGCCCTTCATGAATTACAGGGAAAAAATGAAGTCTGATTTATCAAAAATATGTCTTCCCCATTGCCTTACAATAAGAATTTCAGCCCAAGACCAAGGCATCTCCTCAATCCCCTCCTAACTAGACTTTGACTCCTTTTCTGACCTCAGTGTTCCATATTGTTTTGCCTTGTCTTCACCCATCCCTTTTTCCTGATTCAGGAGAGAATTGGTGTTTGTAGGTTCATTTGTTCTCCAGCTTTATCAATTGAAACAGTTGATTTATAGAGTTCTGCAGTGCTGAAAGGTTGATCTCATCTGAGCTGTGTATCAGAGAGATCACTTCTGACCGCCAGCTTTACTCAGCACTTTCCTTCATGCGGAGCACCGAAACCAAGAAAAGCAGCTGCTGCCATTTTTGTCCTTCTCTCCGCAGCATGGCTGGCTAAAAGCAGCTAAACCAACAAAGTTCATTGCCAGCCATGCTGAGACAGCAACAGCCAAGTGCTGCTGGCCTGGTCACACCAATTTTTTTGACCCTGCAGTCCCGGCCATGTGGCCACTTCCAACCCCCGGCCCCTCCTGGCCTTGGGGCCGCTCCCAGTGCCGATGGAGCCTCGGGCCGGCATGGCCTGGTGGTGCTGCTGGAAAAAGGCCTGGATGGCTCTGCCAGGAAAGGGCCTGGCCCTGCTGGGAAGGGGCCCCAGCTGCCCACCAGGACAGACCCAGTGGGGTCCCTGGTGAGGGGCTTGGCAGCCGCTCACACCCCTCGGGGGGCTGAAAATATCGGCCAGGCCGCATGGGGCCGGCCCAGCCGGCACCCAGTTACCTCTTCAGGAGCTGGAAGCCAAGAGAGGGATTTCCAAGGCTTGACTGTATTTAAAACGTGAATGTCACAGAGGCAGACCTAGCTTCTAATAGTTTAATAGGTTGTAAATTCTCAGGGCTAGCCAGCTGTTGGTTTTTGCTAGGCACAGAGGAAGCTCTGAGCGGCTTCCCTCGGAAAAATCATTTCAGTTGGTGTCCACTTCTAACCAAATGTCAATTAATGCTAAACCAGCACACTACTCTTCCTCTTTCTGAATAAAGGTGGGATATCTGCCCTCAGTATGTTTCAGCCCTGTGCCAAAATGTTTTACTTGGCCATATTTGCCTTGAATGTCTTGGGGTTGTCACCTGTGGGTCTCACTTTGAATGTTCTCCCATTGCTCTCTTAGGTTGTTCATTATTGCTGGAATGGAATGTCTAATCTGACCAAAACCAGGGTCAGAGGCCAAATAGCCTGGGAAAGGTACAGTTTTAAAAGCTACTAATACCAGAACAATATAAATTCCAAACTCCAGTGGTGGTGTATGACACAGCCTACATGAAAACCTGGAAGAGATCTGATATGTGTAATCCAGTAAAAAAGAATATTGAGGGGTGATTTGGACCAATTTTGTCAAAGAGGGCATTACTTCTATTCCTGTTCTGCTTCATTCAGAAAGTGGTCTAGGTCTGATTTTATCTGACTTCTGTGCTGCTGCTACAACGTATACAACTGTATGTAAATTATGTCTGTATTCTGTTCACACACATTGTGTATCTAATCACTCATGTTTTCCTGAAGCTTCAGCATCTTGTTGTTTTAGTCACTTTTGGCACTTTTAGATTTTAATTTTGTGTCAGGAAACACAAAGCTCACTGGAGTGCTTCATGAAGCCTGATCACCTAAGTGGCAATGTAATATACTGGTACCAAAAAGAACGTGGATTTATTGTTTGATATGCCCTGAGCCATGGTGGCTTGCCTTGGACATATGAGATAATCCTCCTTTCTCTTAATTATTCTTGCATTTTCATATTTAGGTGTTTATGAACATTGCAAATATGCTCTTCCTAGTAGCTGTGACATTTTAAAATAGAAAAAGAATCCAACAGAATCCCACAACCAAACAAGTCCACCAAATCTCCAAAAGGGGAGGTATCTTTCACTTGCCAGCTTCCATCACTGGAAGCAAACAAATTAATGTTGAGAAATTTGCAGAAAATTTCAGAATTTTCAGAAATCTTCCACTTCTCCTGTGTAAATATAAATCATACCATTTGCCAGCACTGAAGAGATCTAGATATGAAATGTTGTCCAAAATCCCTCCTGAATACCATAAAACAGTTGGGAAAATAATTTACGTGGAAATAGTGGACTTGACAGGAAGGGCCAGACCCTCAATGGGCCTAACCCTAAACCTTAACTTTTATTACCAATAACTGGGTCCAATATATTTACTCAGAGCTGTTTCATCAGGCCTTTCTGCACTGATGGATGCACATGGACGTGTTTACATAACACTGTTCCAGTCTCTCTAAGAGAATATTCCAAATTAACTGCATAGACCTGTCCTAGTAGAGCCCTTTAAAGACTCCAGGAAAGGTCTCCTGGAGAGGAGCCTCACAGTATTTCAGCCAGGCAGATTTTCATTCTGTTAGAGATAGGTTTTTTTGCAAAGTTTTTAATTTTCAGACATTGTTGAAATTACATCTTTAAATGTCACATTTATCAGCTTGACTTTTGTGGAGACAACAGAACTTCTCTGTGGATTAAACTTTCCATTTAAAGAAGCACCACTCTAGAAGAGAAGAAGCCTAAAAACTGAAGTAAACACCTTTTATCATTGTTACAATACAAGAACAGAGGTGGTAGAAGTTCTGTGGGCTGTGTGCTGGTTCTTTGTGTATAAGAAGGGAAGAAACACCAAAAAGGAAAACAAAAATCACAGGACCATGTAATTTTGTAATTTCTCCCTGTTGTGAGCTCATCCTTAATTTTTCCTAATGGGATTTTCCTTGCAGCAAGAGGTGGGCTTGTTTTGAAGGAATGTATTTCCTTCATTGCAACCCAAGATTTCTTTCCCTGCTAGATTTCATGAATCCACTTGTAGTATTCTTTGAATGCAATTCTGTGTGGCTAAATTTCTATACTTATGTCCCATCAAGATGAATCATTACCACAGTGTGAAATGAAATGAAATTAAATGAAATGAAGCTCTCAGGGAGAACTATGATTTTCAACCCACTTTGTTATAACACATAACTCACTGAACAGCTGGGCTCATCAGGATGGTCTGTGCAGAACCTGAAAAAAGGGCTCAAAATGCTCAGTGCTTGTACCTGTGTCCATAAAAGGATGACTCACAACTGACTATTTTATCTCAGTTTTGCTGTCACACCAGGTACTTATTTTCATCTGGCATCACTCTTGATTGTCGTTGCAGGAATTGTGGCAAACTTAAGTCTGGTCAGTCCATGTGCCACCCTGCGTGGAATTCTTATGTCCTTAAAACTCTTATTAAAACTCTCTACTACTGCATTTTTTCTTGGGTTTTTCTCCAAACCTACTTTCTTCCTCACAACTTAAGGGCCTACAGTTTTTCTTCAAAATCTGTGGGCAGCCATGAAAAAGAAAATTCCAACATACAGAACTTAAACAATTTTGGCTGGAGAATTTCAGTGCTTCTGTTCTTATTTGCTTCTGGAGCTCTTCCTCTCTTTGTTCTTTCAAACAGTGACCCCCCTGACTGTAGGAGTGAAGGTTCTTGCTTTTGTCTTCGTGCTGCACTTCTTCGTCTCTCAGCTCTGGGTGTTCCAAGCAGCTCAGTTATATCCCATCTTTTCCACAAGAGAAAACAGAGCCTCAGGGCCACAAGGGCCAAGGTGAGGTTTGTACTCTGCTTCCCAGCCCTGCAAAGGCTTTTGATATCGATATTGCTGTAGCTCTTTCAAAAGGAGGGGTGGAATTGGGAGTGGCTGCTGCTGCAGATCTCAGCCTGCATCCAGCTCTCTGATACAGAACTAGAAGATGATTCCCTTGAGATTTTGGCTATTTCTTCTGTGTTCCCTTCCTATCCAGAGGTGTGTATTCTAGGAATGTGGCTAGCCTTGGTGGCAGCCAGGAGGGCAGCATTTTTATGTGTGTTTCTCCAGCCAAGGTAACCTGGTTGAAAACACCCTGCCTGGATGCGTGATTCACAGGTACACTCTAAATGTCCTCAAGACATGCTGAGCACTTGCCACTGCTATGTAAAAGAAAGTTTTTTTACTGAAAGCACTGAAGAAAGAATATTTTCCTATGTTTTTTTCTTTCTCAGCAGAGGGACCTCTACCATTTTCCCAGTGTGCCTCCTTTCCTTTGTGTCTGCAGTGTAAAATGAAGCCAGAATATATTGGCAGCTTCTCTCCAGTAAACAGAGCTTGTTTTTTGTTGAGTTGAGTTTGGGGTTTTTTGTTATGGTTTGTTTGGAATTTTTTTGTTTGCTTGTTTTGGGTTTTTAAATTCTTTTAATTTATTTTTAATTTAATGTGAAATGCATTCCTCTTTTACCTAAACCAGTTAACCATTGAGCACTGACAAAAATGTCCAAGATATACCTCCATTCTTTTTTTTTTTTTTTCACCATAACTATGAGTTCCTCCAGAGACTCCAAGTATTCTTTCACCTGTCTGGGAAACATGGATCTGGGAATTAAGGACAGCTCCAGAGCCTAGTGGAGATTAAAAATCACACACCTGCATATCTTAGTGGAATCCTAAATTTTTGGCTTTGCATTTTTTTGCAATTGCACTTGGCATTTGCATTTTAATTTTTCAGCTTGTCTCTGCCAGAGTGAGAATTCTTTTTGCCAGAAAAACAGGTGAAAATGTGAAATGAAATATGTTGGGTGAAGGACTTCTCTGGAGACTCCAGGCAACACAGGAGCTTGAATGTGCTTTCATCCACCTTCTTTGCCACTTGAGGCAACATTCACAGTCCCTTGCAGTGGTTGTTCTGGCCCCACACTGCTTTTCCTGACATTTTCTCTTTTAATCCAGGGTTATTTTTGTTCATTTTATGTAGGGTTTGTGTCAGGAGTAGAAATACGGGGGAAAGAGGGTCGATATGTGTGTCAGGAGCAAGTGTGGAGAGAATTTATCGGTCTTGGACCATCCATGCACTGCTGTTGGGAACATATGGAGTCAGCTCTAAGGCACAGCTGCTGATGCTCTGGCTCCTGAGAGGAATAAAGAGAATTAATATGGAGCTACACACAATTTTCTTATTGTTGGCATTACTCAAGCCACAAGGGTGAATTTAGGCTCCTCTGCAGTCTAGAGGCACTGCATCAAGCTCACTGGTGAGCTCTGGTGTATACTTCACACCCTGAAGGGCAGCTCCCAGCATAAAATGCTCTATTTCACTCACAAAATTAACAGCATTTAGGTTCTAACACGGTGCATTGGTGGAACTCAAATCAGCAGGTTGGGACTGTGCAGCGTAGGAAGGTAGGGGACTACAAAATTCTAGCTCTGCTTGGAAGGAAAGGCATAGTTCTGTTAAAGGGAGAGAGGTCAGGGTTTGTTTCCTAATTGTGCACAAAACAGAGAGATGTGGGACCAGTGTGAGTTACTGTGAAGGGCAATCTGTCAAATCTCCACACTGGATCAAGTTATTTTTCAAAAAGAGGACTTTAACTAATTCTCGAAACAGTCTAAGATCTTACATTAATTTACAGTTCTCTCACTTCCAAATAAATCAGTGATTGACTGAGACTATAAATCCTAATCCCAGCACAGAAAAGGAGCAAGAGGAGCAAGGTTTTTTACTTCTGATATTGAAATCAGGCTGCTTATATCCTATCAACTACAGTTCAGCTTAGAAAGCTCTGGAAAAGTCAGTCTTGCACAAAACACAAAACAGAGCCTCGAGTGTTATCTCTTACAATGGTAAAATTCAGTTTCTAGGCTTTTTTTCTTTTTTTTTCTTTTCTTTGTGGACTTGTTTGTTTTCATAGCATTCCAATGTTTCAGAAATAGTCATAAATTGCCATGCCCCGAAGCCATGCCTGTGGCTGATTCCAGCCACAGAACATGAAAGCCCACTTCTCCAAGTTCTGTGATTTCTCAGGAATGCCGCTCTTGTGCTGGTCAATGATGGCTGTAGGGAAAAAAAAAAAAAGAAAA
>VWYI01048762.1:0-47884 GCA_013399455.1 Anthoscopus minutus | reverse complement strand
GAAGAGAAGAGAAGAGAAGAGAAGATCATCAAAATTGTGACTGCCCTGCACATCCACACATGTGTGCAAGTCAATCTTTTATGCTGTTCCCACTAGGACCTTCCTTTTCATCCAATGCAGCCCACAGACACCTTCATTACTTGGCTTCAATTTATTATGTTTGGTTTTTATTTTTTAAAATTGCAAGAAGCATATTCATAAGAAACAGCAATTAAATTAGCTTGTAAAGCCCCAGAAATGCCCAAAGCTTGTAGCATCATCCAGCAAATACATGATCACTAAATCTCATTTTATGTCATATTTAAGCTGCATGTATTCATGCCTGCTCAAGCACTTCTCACCTCCAGTATAGTGTGCAAAGGCAAATGTACACACAAGCAAGCTGTGCAAACCTTGTCAGCATATGCATCAGTGCTCTCAAACCCCCACAGGCACAAGGTGTCCTTTGTATCCTGTACAATCTGCTTTTCAAAGCCTCATCATTTATCCTGTAAATGTGTCACTGGTGCTTGCTTCAGAACATGCTCCCATCTGTATACCCTTCTCTGTTAAACACACTTTTTTGAAAGTGTTCACTTAATTCTGGAATGACAATTGGTTTGAACTTAAAATTAAAATTTGCTTGCAAATATTTTCCAGGGTTCAAAATAGTACACAGGGACCTACCCATGTTCAGCAATGAAGTTTTGTGGCCTGTTATTGACCTGGAGTTGCTGGTGAGGCGTGAGATAGTTATAGAATTTTTGGCAGTAGTGAAATGTTTATCAATTTTAGACTAAGATTTCTAATGAAAAATTCATGCCTAAGTGCATTCCTTCTGATTTTCTGTCTTTGCGTTATTTTAGAGAACACATTTAATACTTGTTTTTGGAATCCCATATAATGTCTATCCATCAGATGGTCACTACCCTTGCCTGTTCACTACCTTTTCCCATTGAGTTCATGCTCTTGCAGCATACATGACTCGATTTTTATCTGTATTTTTGCAGCGTGGCAGTCATCTTCAGGCTATTGGATTTCAACATTTGAATGATATTAATTATTTATAAGTTTTAATTAAAAATTAATGCTATTTGTGCTGTCCCGGATGCTTGCTTAGATATTTGAAATGTGAAATACATAAGTTTGAACTTTCTCAAATTTCTGAATATGCAGACTGAGTGCTGGGCATGCTGACTTTGACTTAGGGAACATGAATCAGTCCAGTACGATCTCATTTTAATGGAAGAATGGGAAGACTTTAAATGTATTTAGACACAATCTCAAAATTTTT
The DNA here is from genome assembly GCA_013399455.1 of Anthoscopus minutus. Lineage (NCBI taxonomy): Eukaryota > Metazoa > Chordata > Aves > Passeriformes > Paridae > Anthoscopus > Anthoscopus minutus. Next base: position 46,611 of record VWYI01048762.1, on the reverse strand, counting down.
AGGACCTTTGAGGAATAATACATTGACTAAAGATGTCATGGGAAGGCTGGGAATCCAGGTGTCAATGACTGAACACAGCATAGAGGTGGGTAGAATTGATGTGTAATGAATATTGCTACCAAAAAACTTACAAAAAGACCACAAAACAAAACAAAACAAACAAAGAAGAATGAGAGAGAAATGAGAATTTTCCTAATGATGGACTTCTGTCATCCTTTGAGGAACAAGAGCTGGGCGTGGGAATTTACAGCGCAAAATTTGTCTTAACGGGGGATGTTAAATTGAAATTTTCCCCAAAACCTTACTCTGTCAGAAGCCTGTGTGGTGCTCAGAGATTTCTTCTTCTCCTATAAGACATAGAATGTTTTTTGCTCATCTGTGGGCTTTCTGAAACAGATGGTAAGTCCCAGCGTGCCATGTAAAATTAGATAGGAAAACTGTCTCTAGAAGAGAATGTGCAGAGAAGGGAGAAAGGTCTTTATTAGTGATCTTGTCCTGCTCCTTTTTACTTTAAACCTGTGTAGGCTTCTGGGGAGGATAAGGAGTCACATAGCTCTGCATTTCTGATGAGATGGAGGGCAAAGGAGCAGTTTGACTCTGCAACTTAGGGATGCTAAATTGTACCCAAACCACTGGTACTGGCTTGGTGAACCAGAGCAGCTCTACTCACACACAAAACATGGGGCTTGCTGGAAACTGCTGCTAGAGTTGGGTATTTTTAAGTTTTTGCTGACATACAGAGCTGTGACTGTGCACGGGTTGGGAATATCACCTGGAGAGAATAGCCAGAGCTCCAGAACAGGCCAGTATAGGCACAGGGTACATGATATATCTTCATGCAAGAACAAAAGCCTCAATCTTCTACTTCCTTTTAACTGTATGTAACTAGGCTTTACTCCTCCAAAATCAATAGAGCATTATTGGCTGTACCACAGAGTCCTTGCTGTCCTCCACAGCCTGCCAATGATGTTTTGACTGACTAAAGTAACATTTGCTGGCCAAATGGCTGTTTTGCTGCTTGGGTTGGTCAGTGTTTGTGCTTCAGCCTTTTTACATGTTCTGGCCAGGATGTAATGACTCTCTGCAGAGATATGGATTTTTCTGCTGTATGGGCTATCCTTTCAAAGCAGATGGGAAAGGCACATACAGCATTATTTCTGCAGTGTTTTAAAGAAGCTGCAAGAGAAGGAAATTAGAATTAAGTCTGGTTATAAACAACATATGGAGAATAAATCTCCATTAAACAAGGTTGAGGAGGAGGGGAGCTAAGGGGGCAGCTAAGTCAAATAGCAGAAAAGACCTAGCTTTAAATGCTCTACTGGACAAGCTCATATAGACTAATTAGCTGCCTCATGAGCAGGCTAAAATGCAAGAGCTGGCACTTTTCTGTTAAGCATAATCATAGAAATATATTTTCCTGACTCTATTTTCATTATATTATGACTTAATACTTCAAGTCTGGTTTTACTTCAGGTAATATTCTCCTGCTATCAGCCATAAACCTAGTTGAGGGATAAGGATGCCTAAATAATCTCCATGTGCCAGGCACAATCCTCCACTGGAAATGATATGTTAAATTCAGAAACCAGCCAGGGGTATGGAATCACCAGGATATTGCTGGGAGAGGCAGTAGAAGTACAAAATCATGCCAGATATATCTGGTAGCTTCTATTATCGTGAACCTTTTTGGAAAGTGACAAGCTGTTGCAGGAAGGAATTCAGGAATTCACCATGAACTCTCCACAGAGGATAAACCAGACCTGCTAGCATGGAGAGATTCCTTCACTCTTGCATAGAAAAAAGCAGTTAGCACAGGGAATTTGTCTTAATGCAGTTTTACACTTTAGTGTCCAATTTTGCTCAGGGAGGAGGTGCCTGGGGATTTCCAATGTATCTGTTCTAAGAGGGAGGGCAGAGGGAAATTAATTAAAGTAACAGGAGTACACTCTAAACCTTTATAATCTGATCAGACTGCAACAGAAGGAGGAAAGTGAGGGGAGCCACAATGGAAAGGATTTATAAAATATAAATCATAAAGCAGAGAGGAGAGAGAACATAACAAATGGCAAGCCAGGTGCATCTTTCCTAAGTGGTGCTGAATTTAGCCCAAATCCCTCATGCTTTTTTTCACCTTGGCCATCTGAGCAGATGTCTGTAGCCTTCAGACAAATTATAAAATATGGAGGGAGGAATTGTCCTTGGTGTTTTTGCCTTGCAAAGAAGTCCTAGCTGCTGGTTTTTACTGTGTTTACTTCTACTGCTCAGGAACTAGAGGGAAAGAATATAGTGAGCAGCTGAGATTTGTAGGGGACAGTGGGCTCTTCCATCAACACATTTACTTTTCTTTTGCCTTCCTGTTAACCTCCCAGTGAGATATCAGCTTTATTTCATCTCATGTTGGTTTAGATATAGGCAGCGGGGAAATGTTCTTTTTCTTGAGTGTTCATTTTCTTGCTCCCAGTGTTTACCATCCTAGGAGGAAAGTTAGATCAAAATTAGAGTGAATTTCATGCAATACCTTTGGCTGATGCATTCTCTAGGCTGCCCCTAGATGAATTCATGCTCATCACTTCCATTTTAGCCTCCTAGACTTCGCTTCAGTATGGCCTGCCTTTTCTGAAGACCAGGCCAAGAGACTTACATGGAAACTGAGATTGCCAAGGCCATAACTACATAGCCTACCAATGCCATTAAGGATCTAAATCCTTTTGTAAAGCTGAATTTCATTGAGTCTCTTTGTTTCCTTGCTGTCCCTACTTCCTTGTGCCATTGCCAGCTTCACAGTTTATGGCTGAAGGGACAAAGCCTTCAAGTCCAAGGGGTGTAGGATGATAGAATGTCATCAAGAAGGGGTGGCAGGGTTCACTGTCTGCAGGGTGAGTGAGGGATGAACCGTGGCTTTGCAGAGCATTTGGGCACATTTTACCAACTGGGGGAAGAAAGACCATCACATTCTGCAAGTGCAGTTCAGTTCAGACATAAATTAAAGGTGTAAACATAAAAGCTACAGCTTCACTCATCTACACAGGTTCCTAACTCAGTTGAGAGCTTTGCCTAAAAGCAAAATTCTCATACATTTCATCCCTGTTCAAAAGCACAGGGAAACCACTGCAACCACCATGCAAACTGTACAATGACGTGTTGGTTTCTTGCAGCCTTAGAATAGGAAAGACCATATCTTCACCTTTCACTTGCTACAGACTTAGCAGTAATCTTTTCAGGATTTGAGAGCAACATAACATGTGGGAACACTTCCTGCTTATGTTTCTGGAAGCCCTTATTTTGGACCAGTCCCTGGTCACTGTAATGGCATCCCTTACACACACACAAACACACGCACAATCAACAGACTCCATATTTTTGAGTTCTGATTTACAAGAAGTTATAACAATTCTCTCAGCCTGTGTCTGGCAGGCCATCTGGTGAGCAGGTTGCAAGAACAATCTTTTCTATATAACTACTTCCTAATTCTTCAAATTAGATTTTTTTCCCTTACTTCACCTTGATGAAAAAATAATCTTGAGCTCTTCATGATGCTGATCTCAAATGAGATCTAGTCTATTCATTTCTGCTGTGAAGGATTTATTAAACAGAATATAAAGGGGAGAACATAATAATGAAGCTTTAATTGTCAAACTCTTTACCTCATTGCCCTCCTGCACCCCAATGAAAACCAAGGGACAGCTGATATTAGAAATACTAATTATTTTATAGATAATTAGATGCAATTAGTCATAAAAGCACCTGATCTTGCTTAATAACGGCAAGAGGGGGCAGTGGGAGGGTGTGGGGAGAAGAAAAGACTCTTTTTAAAATGTTGAGATATGCAAAAGCAACAACAGTAAGAAAATAAACCCACAAATTAGAAGATTTGACAATGTCAGTACTGGAAAGTAATAAGGCTGCAGAAGAGGCAGCATTCTAGAAAAGTGATGCAATAGTTGAAACTTCAGCTGTTTATGCAGTGAACTAAAAGAGGTTGCATTTTGATCTGCTTTCCTGTCAGAAGCTTACATCCTTGAGCTTTGTGACTATCATCTCCTCTTCCACTTTCCAGCAGAGTGCTGAATTTTAACCCACTCAGTCTGATAGAGGTGACATCAAGATTCACTGAAATGGTTTGCTCATACACAAATGCATCTCTGTTGAAGTCTGAGGCAGAGACCCTTCTATGAATGAAAACCCAGGCAATGCACATGGAGACGAGTCTCCATTGCACACCTGGCAAAAAGTTTCAGGCAGACTTTGTACGTCCTTAAACCCCAATGTCAGTGACCAAGAAAGATATCCTTACAGACATGATGCTCAACTTGCACCAGAGCTCCCAGAACTCCTCATTCTCTTTTCTCACAGTAGCTATCAGTGAGGAAAGAAGCACCAGCCCTCCTCCCTTTGCCTTGTGACATGCAGTGTGACCAGGAGGCGTTGGTGGGTCATCAAAGGTCACATTCACCCCTATGGGTGCTGTAATGCTACTGCCATGTGGCAGCAGACAGGAGGTATATACTCTGTATGGCTCCACAGACATGCCGCAGCTCTGTGACTACTGTTACTGCAGCAACTTCCCTTCCACATCTTCTCCCTTCCATACTTGGATATAGCTTTATAAGGACAGCTCTGCAATTTTTCTTTTGAGCTTCCCACCCTTCAGAGGAAGACAAAAGAAACTAGAAATTTTTATGGTATCTGGTAACAGGCTATCACCTAAGGGAGACTGAATTATCAGTGCTATTTCTTACAGTGAGATCGACAAGCTACTCTGTATATACTTTAGACAATAGTTTATGGCCTTTAAAATCAATGTGCTCTCAGATCTCTCTCAGCATCACCTATGGCACAAATTCTTTTTCTTCAATTTTCTGTAAGCTGCCATAATTAGATGGATTAGGGGAGTAAACAGTCCGTCATTGAACTTCTTGAATGGAGTAGATGAAACTCTGCTATACACATCACATCCCATTAAAAGTCTGCCTCACTGAACGCAAGCTATTTCACAGTGATAGAGGTCTTAATAACCATGCCTAAAGGAAAGTTATTATTGGAAAGAAATATCAGGCATATAAGTCATGGCAAATGCATGGACGATGTTAGGGCTGGAAACTCACATCATCAGGTTGTGATCCAGGCCAGCAGGCAGCAGAGCAAATATGCTGCTGGACTGCTGTGCATAATCTGAGAGTTCAGCATGTGTACCCCATGTAACCCCTGACTTAATGTCCTACAGACATGCAGAAAAGAACTGAATTTAATTTCTGCCTGTAATGCCTTTTGCAATGTGCCCTTTCTTATTTATGAGTTTTAACCCACAGCATGCTGCACTACCTGAGTCTCTGTACAGTACACAGCACTGTGTTGCATTCCTTTTTATTCCATAGGCAGATGCTTTTGACAAGCCTACATCCTGGTTTCTTTTCTTTGTACTTTTTTTTTTCCTTTCTAACATCAATGTGAGGCTCAGTTCAATAGCAGAGCCATGCAAAATTATCTAATTTCTTCTCTGATGCAGCAAACAGACAGCATTCTTTAGAAAGGTGATTTGAGCAGATTGAGTTACACCAGGAGAGGTTGCAAAGGTAACCCTCTCCAAAAAAAGAAAATTCTCTCTGCTTTTTTTCATAGGACCCTCCTGTTCAGATTCTTGTTATTTTTACTACTTTATTCACAAAAATACCAAATGTTTTCTGAATGGTAGCATGGATGATTACCTTTTGACTCCCGCAGTAACACAGCAAAATATTTTGTTGCTTCTTCCTTGCAAATAATAACTTGTGGGACTTTTGAGGAAATGTGTTGATTTTGACAAAACTTCCTTCTTGAAAGATCTACATCCAGAATAAAATCTATATTCATGGGTGGGTGAGACTATCCAATTGCAGATCAGCTCAATAGCCCCATTAATTCATCATTCATTTAGGATGTAACAGAACTACAAAATTCTGGTGAACCAAGATAGACAGGACCTGAACTCTTCTAGCTTCCTCTACAAGAAATGGAGGCTTTAGATAATCCAGGATGTAAATCTCTCTTTCTTCACTTACCCTATTGTTCCTAACTCACATTAAGAAAGAAGTATAAACAGAGGGTAAAAATTCTCTCCCTAAAGATTACTTACCTTAAAATACAAAGGATGAAATTATTTCTCTTCTCTTTCAGGCAATTTAAAAGCCTGTTTCCCATTCACTGAGCAGGTGCAGGGGGAATCAGAAGACCACTCAGCTTTATATAGTATTTTCCACTACTGCAAATAGTAGATATAGAACCTCGAGTTCCCTATCTTTTTGCTAAGTTCATAGAACAACAGTGAGAGACTCTCTTCCAAGGAGTTTGGCATATTTGGTGAATACTCTGAATCAGCTGTAATGGCTATAAATATGCAAATACTACAAAATTTGAGTCCCAGCTTTAAACATCTAAAATGGATCTGGGTGTTGCTCCAAACGGTTTGACAGGGAGACTGAAACATCACACTGCCCTCAGTGTGTTTCTTGCTCAGTATAGCTGACCATGGTCAGCCAACATTCCACACACTGCTTTGTGATCACAGCATCTCAGTATGGTTTAGTTTGGAAGGGACATTAAAAATCACCTTGTTCCAACTCCTGCTGCCAAGAGCAGGGACACCTTCTGCTGGGCCATCCAACCTGGCCTTGAACACTCCCAGGGATGGGGAATCTACAACTTCTCTGGGAAACTTCTTTCAGTGTCTCTTTTGTGCCGATTGTTGATGAACAATTTAGGCTCAGATGTTGGTGTTGTTTATCTACTGTTAATGAATAACAAGCACAGCTTTAGAATAAGGACTGATTTTCACAAAAACCTGAAATTTATCAATTCTTCTTTCAGCTGAACCATTTATCCACTTAAGCCATAAGCTTCAAAAGAATGTATCTGGTAAGCAGAACTAGACATTCTAGAAATGCAATAGAACCTTCAGATATCTTAGTGCAAGCACAAAATAATGGAATGTTTGAAATACATATTGTCTCCTAGTAGTATAAAAAATGCTGGAACTTGTAATGAAGTATTTCTGGAAAAATGAGATTTTTGAGAAAGCACCCAAAATTCTGGGCAGCATGAGGTTATGCTCTTCCTAATAATGGCATCTCTGCCAGCCAGTGTGGTCTCTGGATCTACCTTTCTTCAAGAGTATGCCTTGAGTTAGCTAAGTCTGGTCCAACCAATAAGCCAAACCACAGCAAAATTCACAAATTCACAGAATGACTAGGTTGGAAGAGACCTACAAGACTGAGTCCAGCCCATGGCCTAATATCTCAACTAGGCCATGGTACCGAGCCCCATATCCATCCAGGAATCACATCCAGGGATGGTGACTCAACCACCTCCCCAGGTAAACCATTCCAGTATTTTATTGTTCTTTCCATGAAGAACTTTTTCCTAATGCCTAACCTAAATTTCCCTTGGCGCAGCTTAAGACTGTATCCTCTTGTTCTGTCAACTGCTGCCTGGTGAGAGAGACCAACCTCTGCCTCACTGCAACCTCCTTTCAGAGAGTTGTAGAGAGCAGTAAGGTCACCTCAGAGCCTCCTTTTCTGCAGACTGAACAACCCCAGCTGCCTCAGTCGTTCCTCACAGGGTTTGTGTTCCCAGCCCCTCACCAGCCATGCTGCCTCTTCTGGATGCACTAAACTGAGGGGCCAGAACTGGGCACAGCACTCAAGGTGTGGCCTCACCAGTGCTGAGTGCAGGGGAAGAACAACCTTCCTGCTCCTGCAGGCCATACCATTCCTGACACAGGCCAGGGGCCATTGGCCTTCTTGGCCACCAGGGCACACTGCTGGCTCATGTCCAGCTGCTGTCACCAGCACCCTGGGGTCCCTTTCTGCCTGGGCACTGTCCAGCCACAACTTCCCCAGCCTATAGCATTGTAGGGGGTTATTGTGGCCAAAATGCAGGACTCAGCACTTGGACTTATTAAACTTCATCCCATTGGACTCTGCCCATCCATCCAACTGTTCCGGGTCTCTCTGCAGAGCCCTCCTACCCTCCAATAGATTGACACATACTCCCAGCTTATTGTCATCTGCAAATTTTCTAAAGACTCAATACCCTCATCCATGTCATCAATAAAAATATTGAACAGAACAGGCCCCAGCACAGACCCCTGAGGGACACCACTGGTGCCTGGTTGCCAGCTGGATGCAGCACCATTCACCACCTCTCTCTGGGCTTGGCCATCCAGGCAGTTCCTAACCCAGCACAGAGTGCTCTGTCCAAGCCTGGGCTGCCAGCTTTTCCAGGAGTGTGCTGTGGGAGACAGTGTCAAGGGCCTTGCTGAAGTCCAGGTACACAACATCCACTGCTTTTCCTGCATCCACCAGGCATGTCACCTGGTCATAAAAGGAGAGCAGGTTGGTCAAACATGACCTGCCCCTCCTAAACCCATGCTGGCTGGGTCTGATAGCCTGGCTATCCTGTACATTCTGCATGATGATATTCAGTATAAACTGTTCCATAACTTTACCACGTGTTGAGGTCAGGCTGATAGGTCTATAATTACTAAGATCCTCCTTCCTACCCTTTTTGTGAATGTGTGTCACATTGTCCAGCTTCCAGTCATCCAGAACCTCACCAATGAGCCAGGACTGTTGGTAAATTATGGAGAGCAGCTTTGCAAGCTCATCCGCCAGCTCCCCCATCACCCTGGGATAGATCCCATCTGGTCCCATTGATTTATGAACATAAGTGGCACAGCAGTTCTCTGACTGCCTCCTCTTGGATCACAAGGGGACCATTCTGCTCCCTGACACCATCAACCAACCCAAGAGGACAGTTGTCCTGAAGGCAAGTTGTTTTCCCACTAAAGACTGAGGCAAGGAAGGCATTTAAGCATTTCCGCCTGCTCCTCACCTGCAGTTACAAATTTCCCTCCCTTATCCAATAAGGAACAAAGCTTGGTCTTACCCTTCCTTTTACCATTAATATATTTGTAAAAACTTTTTTATTATCCTTTACAGAAGTCACCATTTTAAGTTCAAACTAGGCTTTGGCCTCTCTAATTTTTTTCTTACATGCTCTAGCAGCCTACTTAAATACTTCCTGAGTGACCTAACCCTCCTTCCAAAGATGATACATCCTTTGTTTTTTCCTAAGTTCCTTCAAAATCTACTTGTTCATCCAGGCTGGACGTTTGCCTCGTTGATTCATCTTTCAGCACACAGGGACAGTCTGTTCCTCTGCCCTCAAGATCTCTGTTTTGAGGCATGCCCACCTTTCCTGAACTCCTTTGTTTTTAAGGACTGCTTCCCATGGAACTCTCTTAATAAGTCTCCTAAATTGGCCAAAGTCTGCCCTCTGGAAGTCCAACATAAAAGTCTTATTGCTGTTCCTCCTGATTTCATCAAATATCAAGAATTCTATAATTTCATCATCACTGTGCCCCAAGTGGCCTCTGACCACCAGTTCTCCCACCAGCCCATCTCTATTTGCAAACAACAGATCTAACCTAGCCCCTCCCCTGGTGGGCTCACCCACCAGCTGCGACAAAAATTGTCCTCCATGCACTCTAAAAGTTTCCTGGACTGCCTCTTTTCTTCTGAGTTAAATTCCCAGCAGATGTCTGGCAGTTTGAAGTCGCCTACAAGAACAAGGGCTGATGATCCTGAAACATTATCTATCTGCTTATAGAGTAAGTTGCCCACCTATTCTTCCTGGTTGGGTGGACCATAACAGACTCCCAGTAGGATGTCAGCCTAGCTGGCCTTCCTCTTAATTCTTACCCATAGGTATTCAACTTTATCATCACTAGTTTCAATACCCATGGCGTCAAAAGCCTCCCTAATATAAAGGGCCCCCTCATCTCACTTTCCCATCTCTTTTGAAGAGGCGTAGCCATCCAGTACAGTGCTCCAGCTATGAGAGTCCTCCCACCACATTTCTGTGATGGTGACTACATCATAGCTTTGCTGTTGCACCATGGCCTCCAGCTCTCCTTGTTCATTACCCATGCTGTGTGCATTGGTATACACGCACCTCAGTTGGGCTGCTGATTTCTCTTCTAACTTTGGCTTACTGCCCTTGGGCCTGCTTCCAGACAGCCCAGCTGCATCCCCTTCCCCCTTCCAACCGAGTTTAAAGCCCTCTCAATGGGTTCTGCCAGTTCATGAGCTAAAAACCTTCTGCCTCTAACAGAGATAGTGCCCATCTGGTTCAAGCAGGGCAGGTACCGTGAAAGTGCCCCATGATCAAAGAATCCAAAATTTTGACATGACACCAACCCTTGAGCCATTTGTTGATGATGTGAGTTCTTCTATTCCTTTCACTGTTCTTCTCAGCCACTAAAAGGACTGAGAAAACAACTACTGCCCCTGCCCTATCAACCACCTGACCCAGTACCCTAAATCCCTTTTAATTGCCCTGACATTCCTCTTTTCAATTTCATCATTCCCCAGCCTGGGCTTAATCAGCCCAGGGAGTCTCTCAGTGATATCCCATACCTAGGCCCCAGGGGGGTAGCAAACCTCCCTGTGGGACGAGTCCAGTCAAGATATGAGGCCATCTGTTGCCCCCAGAAGGCAGTCACCCACTACAACTACCCTTCTTTTCTTTTTGATGTTAGAGGTGATGATCCATCTTACCAATAAATGGCGATTGGGAGGCTTTCTGGGAAGATCATTTTCTTCTAAACTGTCTGGCTGACTCTCTAGATCCATGGGCTCATACTTATTCTGAAGTGGCACCTTGGTAGGGGATGTGGGTCAAGAAGAATTTTTAACTCCTCGAGGAGGGACCCATTCCTGCTCCCCTTCATCTACCAGGTCCTTCTGTTGCCTGACAGTGGGAGGCATAGGAGTCCTTTCACTCTTGGTGGGCCTCCCTCAAGGATGAAAGGGCTGAGCTTCACCAATCTATTTCCCTTTTACTTTCCCTAATACTCCTTAGCCTTTCAACTTTGTCCCTCAGCTCAACCACCAGTGAAAGGAGATCACTCAGCAGGACGCAGGCAAGTTTCCTCTGCAACATCCCCTGAAATCACTGATAAGCTCAAACACTCTGTACAGGAATGAGTCTGTGCAGTTGCAGCCTTTTTGAGGGTTCCATTTGGTTACATACACTTGCACTAACCACAGCTTTTGATCGTGCAAAAACCATTACTAACAGAAACCTCAAAACTAACCAACCAACAGAAACACCAGGAAAAACAAAACAACAACAACCAACCAAACAAAAAACCCCAAACAAAACACCAAAAAAACCCAAACCCACACAGCAAGTCTTACTACAAAGAAAACCTGCACCCCTGCCTGCTTGCCCTGCCTGTGCAAACTGCTGCGCAAACTGCAGTGCCATGCCCTCAGAGATGTGCCACGCTCCTGTTCACCAGGCACCCTAGAGGCCTCTTATAATCAGCTACTCGACAGCGAAGGAAGGTCCGCCCCACTCCCATGTGACTCACAGACACTCACAAAAAATCTCACAAATGCTGTGGCCCAACATATTGTGCCACAATGATGTAGGAAAAAGTGACATTTAGACATGATGTGCACAAACATGCATGTTTGGGAAATGGAGCAGGGCATGGAATGTGGCACATTCTTTGTATCCTGAACAGCATATGGGTAATAAGCATGAAAATATCTTCAACTGAGAGGGAGGGACTTGAGGGAAAGGTGGAGATGAAAGGGAAAGTTAGGAGCACTTTTCTCCGTGCTACTATTTTCAGCACTGCTGCAGCTAATTTGTGTTTAGATATGAGCGGATGTCATTTCTGTGGCTTTTACATCTCCATAGTAGTCGGTCATGAGATGGCCTATCCCTCTCCTCTCCCCTGGTCTGGCTGCTGCTGAAAAACGTTGTTTCAGCATAAGCATTGTGGTTCTTAGTATACATGGTTTTAATGTGAACAATTAGCAGTAATCTCACATCCTTTCTGTTGGACAGTTTTGCTTTGGCTCATCTAGTTTTGAATGTTGTTGAGTTTTATATGGATGTTTTCAGCCAGTCTTTAAAATTAATAAAATGAGTCCTTTAAAACCCAAGAATATTTGAGGTTCATCAGGCCAAAATAAACACATGATGACTTGTGAATTGCTGACATGATGCACAAAGAAGCACTTTTAAGTCACACAGATCCCATAGCAGAGTGAACCTTATCTTAGATGAGGCACAGATAACACCAGTAGAATCAAAGAGAAGTGACTGGGCAGCATGTCAGATATGATGAAATATCTGTGGGAGGAGAGCTTTCAGAACCTCCATGATAATTAGTTTGAGGCTGGAGGACATATAAAGGTCACAGCCTCTTTACAAGCTTGGGTTTACAAACAGCAGGAAGGAAGGCTATGAGTGGAGCTCAGCCCATTCAGGTGGGCTACCAGGACCCAGGGTGCATGAAGATGCTGCAGTAGAGGGATCTCATACAAATTGGTGCACTGGTCCTGTGAATCAAACACAGTCTGTCATGCTCAGGAAGGTGGAAAAGGAGAGATGGAGAACTCATCAAACATGAAGATTCTCCTCACTCCATCTCTTACTCTAGATTATTCTTTATTTTTAGTTGCCAAAACTCATCTGCCATTAGTGAATTGCCATTTCTCATCCCAAAGGACGAGGCATTCACACTGGCTGCAGACAGAGCCCCTTTTCACAAAACATATTGGCAATGCTTTCAATTCACAAAGTAGTTCCTTGCACTCTTAAGTATGGAGCCTGCCAGGAGGGAAGCAGGGCAGGGGTGTCTCTCCTCTGTGAGATTGGAGTTAACAGCTTTCCAGACAGTTCAGGAAAGGCTCTGATGTTTGCCCTGTTTCTCCTCTTGGAGACCAAAGTGATAGTTGGAAATGTTCCTCTAAAATAAGAGGCGGGAATACAATGCAGGAAAAAGGGAAACACTGTCATTCTCTCGGGCTGTGTGTGCACAGGTGTGGGTGGGTGGGTGAGTCTTCCCTTCCCTGCCCCATTCCTTACAAAACAGGTAGGAATTTGAGACAGATGAAAGGATGTGGCTTGTCTTTCTACCCCTCCCCTTTCTGCATTATAAATTCTTAAACAGGCCCAAGAGAGTAAATTGCTTTTACAAGTTTTATCAACAAGAAAGCATCCCAAAAGAGTTACAGTTCAGTGTTCAACAATTGCATTCATGTTTAGCGTGAAGCTTCCAAACTATAAAATAATTATATATTTTTTTATATTTACATATTTATATATTTACATACATTTTCAGGTGACTCCACCCTCCTGATGGTATAGAATTTGCATTTTGTGGATGTAACTCATATCTCTGATACATTTCTAAGTTTCCAGTCTCATCTGAAGTAAATTGCCTTCTGTCGTCAGGGTTATAATAAGATCTACCCCAACCGGGACACAGGAGAGGTGTGCTGGACCATGGAGGTAGCTCCACTTAGTGCGAACTATTTCACAAGGCATTTTCCAAAAATGACAATTTTGGCTTTTCAGATATGCAACGCATCACTGAAAAGTAGCTTTTTAAGCCTGCTTTGTGCCATGATTCCTTTCCTTAGGAACATCAGATGCTCTTTCACAAGTTCTAATTTTCAATTAGTAGCAAAATTGAAAGATGAGAAACACTGAAAAGAGGACATATATCTACATACGTGTACATATGTTAGTCTGTGACAGAAAATGAGAGAAAAGAAATGCTGATAGATGGTATCAGAAAACAACAAGAAAGAGAACCATTTCCTTGAAAAAAATGAGAACGTATATTTGCAACATTAATTTTTGTCTATTTCATTCAAATCTGTTAGGTTTTGAGCTATGTTTCTCTTTCAGAAAGTTGACCCTCTTTTCTGAAAAGGAAAGGTCTAATATATTGTTGGTTTTAAAAATGAGCTTTGTGAAAGATTTTAGTCTCCCTGCGACAAAGCCCCATTTAGGGGGTATAGCTTGGCAATTTCTGGTTCCTTCTTTTCTATCAAACAGGTTTGCCTCCCCAGTAAAGTAACAGAATAGAACTTAGGAAGTCCAAAGCAAAGTATAGCTCATCAGTTCTTTGAAAGAAAACCTTATGAAAGAAAAAATTTAAAAGCTTGTTTTGTTTTGTTTTTTACAAGCAGATGTGCTGTATTACCAGCCACTCTTCCCACAGCTTTCTGTGGATTGAGATGGTGACACAGCAATGCAAAGGGCAGGCATGTTGAGCGTCAGCTCACAGCTCTGTGATGATCCTGACTATATATAGAGTTTGTGTCTGAACTCTCTTACTTCCTGCAGCATATCCCCTGAAGCCAAAGGGAACTAACTTGCAGTAATGCTCCCAGGAAGTTAGGATTAATAAAGTTCTTATCATCTGTTCCTGAAGCCATGGGCTTGGAATTAAAATCCAAACCTATGCTCAGAGTCCTCCAAGCTTCTGCTTTAGACTGCTGTCAATTTAGGTTGACATTACTACACCAGTTATAATTTTAGTAGAGCCATAGAATTACAGAAACTTTTATGTTGATGATGACCTTTAAGATTATTGAGTCCAACAATGACACCACCAAGTCTGCCACTAAACCATGTCCCTGAGTGCCACCTCTGAACAACTTTTAAGTACGTCCAGGGACAGTGATTCAACCACTTCCTAGGCAGCCTGTTCCAATGCTTGATAACCCTTCTGGTGAAGAAATTTTCTAGTATCCAGTCTAAACCTCCCCTAGTAATGTCCTACCACTCATTACCTGGGAGAAGAGACTGACCCCCATATGGCTACAGCCTCCTTTCAGGCAGTTGTAGAGAGTGACAAGGTCCTCCCTGAGCCTTCTTTCTCCAGGCTAAAGTCCCCCAGGTCCCTCAGTTACTCCTCATGAGACTTGTGCTCCAGATCTTTCACCAGCTCCATTATCCTTCTCTGGTTATGCTCCAGCACCTCATTGTCCTTCTCATTGTGAAGGGCCTCAGAACTGAACATGACATTTAAGGCATCAGTGCTGACTACAGAGGGACAGTCCCTGCCCTGGTCCAGCTGGTCACACTATTTTTGACAGAGGCCAGGATGCCATTGGCCTTCTTGGCCACCTGGGCACAGGCCTGCTCATGTTCAGCTGCTGTTGACAAGCACCCTTAGGTCCTTTTCCTCCAGGCATCTTTCCAGCCAAGCTTCTGCGGAGCTCAGCCTGTGCCACTGCATGGGGTCACTGTGACCCAGCTGCAGGACCTGGTACTTCCCACTGTTGTCAACAACATGTTTATCCCAGTCATACAGGGAAAAGGGGCTTCTGCAGTTCTTTCATTCCTGGAAGTAGGACCATAGGCACAAATCTGTAATCTTTGATGTAAAGATCAGTAAATAGTAAACCCCACTTTCAGTATAGGTGAAGCCCATTTTTATCATGCCTTTGTCCACCTTGGTGGACCCATCAGCAGACCTGTCATTTTTGTCACTGAGTACTATGTCAGTGCACTAATATTGCTATATAAGTTTTTAAAATAATAATTAGAACTGAATGAATAATGAATAAGCTGAATAATTTATTCACATATATTGCAAAACTTGAACTTAGTTGATGAATATATTTAATAACTCACTCTGCCTCTACCTTTGTGAATAATATTTTTAAACTAGATGAGTAATTTGTATTTAAAAAATTGTAACTTTGTAATATAAATTATCCACTTAATATTATTCAACCAACTCTAAATAATAGTTCATTACCAGCAAGTGCATTCTTAAATGGTCACTGGAGGCCCAAATAATCATGTCTGAGCATTCTGGGAAGACTTTTTGTTTATGAAATACTTACTGTGATCAAATATGATCTTTCTAAATCAGGAACTACTTTTTCCTTTTTAGTGGACTAAGAGAAGACCAAGCAGTAGCAGAGGGGAATATGGTTTCTTTTTCATAAAACCATAGCAACAAGCTCATCTTCAAATGGGATGAAAGCTACCACACATGAGGTAGTACAGGAGGACAAAAGTGTAATTATGCCCAAGTTCCTGTTTCCTCATCTCCAGCATCAAACTAGAGAGACAAACTCCAGAGAGAAAGCACTGAGCTCTGTAGAAGTGATCCTGAAAGACGGTGTTGTACCACAGGCTAGAGGGTTTGCAGTGTGTAATTTCAGAGTTAGCATCAATTCAAATCAAGAGAACTTTCCTCAGGCGGGATATGAAGAGGGAGAACTCCAAGACAGAGGTGTTAAGTAAGCAACCCTTTCACCCAAGGGCACTTCCACAGTGAGAGTCAATGAACTCAGATTAAGACCAAGAAAGCAGAAACTGTTCCTGCTGCTGGATAATCATCAAAGGTCATAGGTGAGAGATTTTCTTGTCTATTGATCTAGCATTCTTTCCCCAACCCTGGACGCTTTTGTTCAGCTCTGATAGATTCTCATACCGAGGACTGAGCTTCCCCAAGGAGCCATGAAGTGTACTTGGTAGCATTCCAGCTTTTGATATTGAAGATAACATTTACTTGCCAGGGAGGGAAGGAGCTCATATTTTTTTCAGCTCCTACCTCGACTGATTTAGTTGGGTTTAGCCTTGAAGAAGAAAAATATAGCAAAGTGCCCTTAAAGTTTAAAACTGATTTTACTTTTTACAGCTTTGCTGTAAAGCCTTGGGCTGAAGTACAATTTGCAGTTATAATTATAGTATTTTAAACACACAGTTCTTACTTGTAGCCTTTGTGGTTCTGGCTCAGATACCTCTGGATGTGTGACCTTAGGGGTTTTATTCCAGTTTTCTCTCCACAACCATCTCATTAAAATTTTTATCATGTAAAGATGAAGCTCACAATCCTACTTTTCTCAATTGCCTGTAAAGCCTTTTGTACAGATAAATCCAAGGGGCTAAGTACACAGCCTCTCCTAGGACCACTGGGCACTGCCATGTAAAATGAAATTCACAGGTTGTTCTTGTTCTGAGACAGTTCTTCAGGATCCTCCAAAACAGGTTTATTTGCTTTGGTCACTCACTTGTGACCAGCAGTATAAGTCTTTGACCTTTGAGCATCTATCTGAGGGAAAGTACAGTGTGTCTTTTATAAGGTTTGAGAGATGTGTGAAGCTGAATGCCTCAAAACACCCAGGTCAGTACCGTGTGTAAAGATACAAGGCTGAAGGGCTGGAGCACTCTTGAGCTGTGCCTTAATTTTCTTAGCTACAGAGCAAGTTGCCACATTCCAGCCTATAAGAAAACATTGATCGCTGAGGAGCAGGGGTTCCACTGTGCACCCATATCTTGAGTTAGACAGAACCTTAACAGTCAATAGGTTAGTTGCCTGGAGATTGTATTTTATTTAACACACTGTAAGGACTGAAAGCCTCTTTATATATCCCCACACATACAAAGATTGTCTCTGCAGCAGTTGGGGTTGAAGAAACATTCAGTCTAGCTGGTCGTGATTAATTGAGAAAGACTTGGTGAAGGAGCAATTTCTATATTAGGTTCAGCTGGATACTTCATACAGAAAAACAAAGTATATAGATGGAAGAGACATAAGGTGTGTTAGTAGCAATGCCTGTGCTGGATTTATGTTTATATCCCGAAGGCTGAAAAAGCAATTACAGATGGGAGAATGTGAAATGAGGAGATGGGATTCATGTTTTGGGGAAGGCTGACAAGCTTATAGGCAAGTCCTTACAGCACTGGCAGAATGTCCACACACCACCTGGAGTCTCCTGTCTCCTGATGCAGGTAGCAAGGAAATCTCATTGACTTCAGTTGCTGCAGTTGTAACCAGTGGCAGGAGAATGGATTTCCCTGATATGCATTTCTCTATCTGTGAAACAATGGGTTTAAAACATAAACTCCAGCATGTGTTCCCTTGTAAGAGTCACTGCTTTAGGACATGCAGACTGTGACCTCCTCATCTCTTGTTTTTATAAGATCACCATTCCATGTCCCTTGCCTTAAGCCACTGCAAATGCTCTTGAAGATATCGCTCCTATTTCCAAGTACTTTAAAATGTTTAGTTCAGCTGGAACTACACTTCTCATTTGTGTGTATACCCTGTATAACTTACCTGTTATTTGAGCACAAGGGGCATAGAACAAATTCGTTCTAGGGATCAGAAAAACTCCCAGACTTTCTCTCTGTGTGTGTATGTGTGTGTGTGTGTGTGTGTGCGCACTTTTGTGTGTGCGCATATGCAGGGGCACATTTCTCTGTGGAAACTTTAACTGGACTCTCAGTCCCCTACAAACAAGAACAACCAATGGATTTGTTTACAAAAGTCAGCCACTGAATATTTAGCATTAGATGAGTCAATTTCAAGCTGTGCACTTGCAAAATCAGGCAATGAACCATTCAGACATCTGCTATCTTGCCTCGATTTATACTGCAATGGGAAGCTCTGTAATGCAAAGTGATATTAAACTAATTGGTATAAAGTCGTCCTCAACCTTTAATTGGCAACCTGAAATGCTTACAGATCACGGCTAGACTTCTAGGAATGCAGCATATGAACTAAACCTGTGCAGTATCTCGGCTTCTTCTACAATGTTAATTCAATGTTATTGCACCTCAGAAGGTAAAATAGGTAGTCCAATTTGCTGGACATATAGACATGTTTTTAACTTATTAAATCATTTAAGTTGTTTGCTTTTGTGATATAAAGTCATGGCAGCTAGGCATATACAATGTTGTCGTCTCAAGCACCACTGCAATAGTAAATGTTAAACCTATTGTTACAGTTGTATTACTGACCTTTCCCATCATTTCAGAGAACACCTGATATGCACCAATGTTGGAAAGATTTCCATATAAGGTGTAATGCTCGTTTGCTTTCTATGGTATATAATCACATTGTCAATAAAAGACCAGAACTGCTCCATGCTTCCTGTGTTTAACAAATCAACATTTTGCTTTTTCACCAGTGTCTATTCTCTAGTTGAAGACTCCAAGTATATACTTCCCCAAGCATTTCATTTTTAGTGCAGTCAGAAAACTTGAGTTTTCTAACTATAATTTTGTTGTCTCTGAAGCCTCATGCTCCTTGATCTTTCCTTAGCCTTACATAACTAGCATCTCTGCTTTTTGCAGCTTATTTTTTGGTCTCTCTTACTGAACTTCAGCATTCTCAGACAAGTGTTCCTTTAGGGTTTGTTTTAGTTTGGTTGGGATTTTTTTTGTTTGGTTGGCTTTTGGTTTTAGTAGGACACATCTTTGTGTTTTTTTAATAATTTCTTCTTATTCCTAATAAAGTTTCCTTATGCTTCTGCTAAGCTTGGCCTGTTATCTTTTGGTCTTTCTCAAATCTTTATGGAAAGGTAGTAAGTGTTTGCTGTGACCATCCACTTTGGCATCTTTAAAAACTTCAGTGCTGTCCAAAAAATAGATTTTTATATTGTAACCAGTTACTTTAGCTTCTTTTTAACAAAAGCCCTCATTTTTTGTGTAGTTAGGATTTTTTTTTAATTCATCAGTACAATAGCAGACCTCTTGGCTCTTGCAGGAGGAAATGAGGATGTTGAACATAAATACAGTATTGCCACCATTCCCAGCAGTTCTATGACAATAACCAAGTCCTGCACATTGGTGATGACATCTCATTCCTTTTCCTTTTATTGTATTTCCATAGAAAAAGAAATCATCACTGTCTAAAAGTTCAGCCCACACATCACTCCCCACTGTGAAATTTACTCAGTAAATGAGGGCAATTGTAATCTTCTTTTATTGTTCATTCCCGCCTTCCTGGATCTCCTTCAGTGTCAGTCTCTATCACCATTTTCATCAGGCAGTCTGTAATACATCCTTAGTGCTGTATTTTGCCTACATGGGACTGGATTTCTGTCCCATAGGGTTTCTGTTACTTGCTGACAAGATTTGTTTGATTGTCAATTTGGTTTAACTCAAAGTTTTTTTCAGGCTATACTATGATGCATTTGTATTAGTATTACATTGTCCATCTGCTTCTCCTTCCACAAAATCTCCAATATGTTTTTTGCATTTCTATTAATTTAAATCTAAATATTACTATCTCTCTTAAGTGCTATTATTAAGGTAGATGTGTGCATACAATTACTTTTTACTTTCTTCCATCTGTACCATTCTGCATTTGTTTGTAACTTGGCAATTTATAGGTTTTGTACTTTATTTCACCTGAGGATGAAGAGTTCTGGTAATGCCAGGATGTTCTCCAAACCCTGTGCTCCTCAGCATCCTCCTGTGAACACTTTCCTGTACACCATCAGCAGCTGGAACTGTCCTGGGCACACTCTTACCCTTCCAGACATCTCTCTAGTCTTGATGGTTTTGATATCTCTTATGTATATAATTTTCCAAACAGCATTTCCTGTTCACATATGCCTGGCCCAGAGTGGATTACAAAAACTTTGTTAGGGAAAGCTACCAAGGAGTTCCTGCTCTTTTATCTCCCTCTACATCACTGGAGATGGTGGCCATCAGCTCCTGCCCAATATTTCCCAGAATTTTAGCAAAAAGCATTGTGAGATCTGATGCTTCTTAACTTACAAACTAGGAAACAACCTTTGCTGGAACTACAAGCCCAAACAGGGATATGTTTAAAAAGCAGCATCCACAACACAGGTGCCCACTCAAGTCTCTCATATGCAACAGTTTCTTGTAATGTCACCCTCCCCACAAAACTCAAAACCAAACCTTCTTACCTTTCAGGAAGAAGGTTTTCAGACCCACAGGCACACAGGCTACAATAGCAATCACAGACAAATAACAAATAGAGAAGGGAAATGGCAAAGCAACAGTGACAATAATTGTTGTCTCATAGCTGACCACAAGTCTCAAAAATGGCAGGACTCGTCATGGACTGAGAAAATTGTTCTTACACCATACAAACACAAAATCAATGCCCTATGTTTAAAGAAGTGGAAAGATAGAAGCACATTGTGTCTTGCTTGAAGTCCTTTCTCAGCTGTTTTTCCAGAGCAGACCAAAACAGGGAGGCAGAGGTTTTAAACAGGTGCTTCTCTGTCTCTCCTCACACCCTTTGAAGGTTTATGGTTGGGCTGCAAAGATATCCTAAGCCCTCACATTGCAGCTGGCTTCATGGGCTGGGTTGCTCAAACTGAAACAATTCCAAGACCTTGTAAATCACGGTAGAGACCAATTTCCCTCTCCCTTTCCTTCTTGCCTTCTCTCCTGAATGATTGAGTATAAGTGCATTCCCTTTTCAGTTATTTTCTCTGAACTGAGGGGTGGGGGAAGTGACACATTTGGGAATATAATATGTGGCAAGAATGAGAAGAAAAGAGACAGGAAGCAGAGAATTATTCTGGTTTGGCCAAAAAGTTGCTTTGAGAGTAAAATGGTTGTATTGAAAAGGGTTCTGAACTGTTCTGAATTGGGAAATTCTTCATTTCTTTTACAGTTAGGCCCATGTTGGCAGAAAGACCTCAGCTGTGGGAGTAAAAATCCTATATTTGTGAATTTTCAGAAACTAACAGGATCCTCTCTTTCATCTCAAATAGATTGTCTCTTTTTAGTTTTACTCTCTGCATTACCGTGTAGTTTCTCCCTTCTTTATCATCTCTGTAACAGGGAGACACAGCGCATCACTAAAAACAAGGAAACACCATTAAAAAAAATCTACCTCATTGTCACTGCATTGTTTTGAATTGGCTTATTGACTCTTAAATAATGCCTGGGTTAGAGAGAAGGAGGCAGAAAATAGTTTTGAACCCCTCTGGGTAAACAGCTTGCTTACAGCATCAAAAGAAATGTGTTTACTCTAATTACATGCTCGAGGTGGGAGAACCTTAAGAACATTTTTCAGCTGTAGCTCACACTTAGATGGACCTGTTTTGGACAAGGTGCTGCTGTCTAGCCAGTTTTATTCAAGCACCATAAGGATTATTACATCACAGCACTAGAAATTTCAGGAAGGGGCTCCACAGTATCTGTAAGAACATGGTGGGAATCAAAACACTAGTTCTTGTTCTGTGACAGATAAAGGATCTCACAAAAATTCAAAGTGCAGCTGATTTATGAGACCATAAAATGTCTTCCTTGAAAAGGAACAAAGGGATGGAACACTCTCAGCTATGCTGGGAAAAAGTTGTGTGAGTGAGAGGTCAAAATCACTTTAGTCAGGTAGATCTTGTGGTTCCAGGAGGTAGAAGGAAATACTTCCTCCAAGCTCTGATCTAAGGAGAAGATTTTGTAGTGTTTTCTTGAAATATATTCCAGTTCAAGGGTGCACTCTCTCGGGTGAGAGGGAAGACAAGGTCTCTATCAGACACTGCTACCAGGTTGTCCCAGGAGAGGTAATATGAGGAAGAGTGTGAAGAAACTAACTACCTTTATTTAAAAGGAAAGAAAATTAAAAGTAAGTAAATTGTAAATTTGCGGGTAAAGTGGCCACCTGTGAGTCTTTTACAGAACAAAGTTGGCATATGAGGTCTTTTCTCACAGCTCATCTGTCCTTGGGCTCAGGATACAATGGAACTTGTTCAAATAGCCATTCCCCTGCTCCTTTTGAATCAGTCTCCTTTCAGTTTTGTGTGTAGAGGCTTTCTCTTTGTATCAAGAAGCAGCACCATGACATCTTTTAAAAATCTGTCTTTGGCATTTTCCAGCACTGACAAGATGGGGTCTCAGTTTCTTGAGAAATTATGTGCTCCTGCTGTTTATTCCCTACTTAATCCTCTAAGTGTGACATCAGTTATCTCCATGTGACTCACTGAGACTTCCCAGACGCACGATTATCAGCGATACAGACTCCAGTGGGGAATGCACAGCAGGAACAGATGCACAGTAGAGGCAGAGAGAGAGAAGCCTGTTTTCATGCAAACACGAACTCATGTGTTTTTTGGAAGAGAAAAAGTGCAAAGAGAAAAGAGAAAATACGCAAAGTATAGAAAATTTACCTGATATCCTGAAAAAATGAATTGTCAGGGATCCTGGCATTTACAGTTCCATTAATTTAAATTCTATCCTTGGGGTAAAAATGAAGCATATATGAGAGACAGGAGGAGGAAAGAAAATCACTAAACAGCTGGAGATAAAATTTTACTAATGTAATTTCAGTAACATGACAATGGGTCCTCAGCCTAGTTGGATCCTCTAGATACCGCTAAAGTACAAGTAATAAAAGAATAAATCTTCACAAAGAGATATAAAAGGATTTAAAATAATTAAAATACTAGTGCCTACTGGAAATTCAGTTGCTACACCCCATTTTGGTTTTCCATAAAATACTTGATATTGCATCTCCCATGAATGTACTTGAATAATTAATTGAGAGTGGCTTCAGTAGGAGTACTGCCATGGGGTCTACAAATTGGCCAAAAGAACATTAGCAAATTGTAATGATAAATGGCAGTGTTTGAATTTGGGGGAGACATCTACTGGGATGCCACAGGGATTGGTGTTATGTCCTACCTCATTTATCACCCTTATTAATTGGTCTGGAAGAAAAACAAACAGCACATTAATGAAATATGCATTTAATACTGAACTGAGGGTGAGTTTTAGATCCTTGTAGGGATGAATAAAAAGAAAAATCAAAAGCATTCAGAAAAAAAGTGAGGTGTAAGGACAGAGATTTTTTTTTCCCTTAAGGAAGTAATGCAAGTACTAGGTCTTTCTTGGAATATTTAGGGAAAAAATGTTGACAAAAAACTGATTCTTTTAAGAAGCCAGGAATTCTAAAATGTGCGAGCATATGTCCCCTGGAAATGCATCCAGTCTTAATTACAGATCTCAGGTGATGAATTCTAATTGCATGTTAATGATTTGGGAAAAAAAAACCCTCATATTGACCCAGGAGAATTGGTTTATTGACTAACTACAGTACTGGGTGATCAGTCATTAGGAAAAGTATTTTATTATCAACATTGTGGCAACTGTCTTGTTCTGGTGTTTTTTCTTCTCTCTCTTCTTTATGTGTGTTCAAACCTTAGCAAACCTGAAGGCTCTTTTTATATTTTTCCTTTATTTTTCTCTAGTTTTGATGTCTTTGTCTTTTGCCTATTTTTGATTCTCTTTTCTTGATACGATCTACAGTTTCTCAA
This sequence comes from Anthoscopus minutus, assembly GCA_013399455.1. Lineage (NCBI taxonomy): Eukaryota > Metazoa > Chordata > Aves > Passeriformes > Paridae > Anthoscopus > Anthoscopus minutus. The sequence continues at coordinate 22,714 of VWYI01048762.1, read as the reverse complement.
CAAGAATTAAGTTCTTGGACAGACCAATTCTTGATAGATTGCTTCCAGAAGCCAAATACATCTTTTGCTCAAGAGCCGTAAAAGAAAACTTGCAAAATAGTGTTAGAAGTAAAACAAGGCATTTTTGTATTTTCCTTTTGATTGTACCAAACAGATTTTGATGCTAAACTTAGCACATGCTTGGGTTTTCAGGACTGTGCCTTGGTAATTGAATGCTTTCACTTAAGTATGACTCTCAGATTTTTTCTTACTAGATTAAGTCATAAATGTAAATCACAAAATATTTCTCATTGTGGTGTACTGCTTTAAAAAAGTCAAAATGGTTTTCATTTTCTGCACAGAGACTTTGCATCATTGGCTGTTCAGGATTCCAATGGTGTTGCCACCAAAATATTGCCCAAAGCAGAGAACAAACAACTAATCCATATTCAGCATTATGTCATCAGTACCTTCCCAGAAATAGGCAGCATGTTCTCCTTGAGGGGTTTAATACTGGTTTTAGGGGTATCATGGTACAACATATCTTTCCATCAATTTGACAGCTCTCTAGCACTGAAACCTCCTCTTCCTTGGCCCTTAGAAGTTTTGCATTGAAAGGTGGTAGAATGACAGAATCAACAAGGATAGAAGAGACCTTCAAGATCATCTAGTTAACCACAAACCCAGCAGAACCATAACCAACTCTAAACCATACCCTCGAGTGCCACATCCAAATGCTCCAGATCCTTCTGCAGCTTCATTGCCCTTCTCTGGACACTCTTCAGCACCTCCTTGTTGTGAGGGGCCCAAAACTGATTCAAGGTGCAGCCTCGCAAGTGCTGCGTACAGCAGAATAATCACTGTCCTGCTCCTGCTGGCCACACTGATTCCATTGGCCTTCCTGGCCACCTGGCACACCTGCCTTATGTTCAGTCACTGTCGACCAGCATGCCCTTTCTGCTGAGCTGCTCTCAAGCCATAGGGCCATGGTGGGCAATCTAATTTAAGAAACTCTGCAGCAGAACAGTTGAACAAAGAATCTTCTCTACATGGCTGCAAATGCAGCTGGCATCTCCTGTACTGTCCTGAGCACATCACTGGAAAGATACTAAAAAGCTGAAGGGGCTTCAGAGAAGAGGCACAATTATTATTAGATAATGGAAAGGCTTGATTGATATGGAAAGATTAAAAGAGCAAACTATGTATATCTTGGCAAAGCAACAACTAAGAGGAGATATGATAATCATGTTCAAATAAATTCAAGGGAAATCCCAAGAGGAAGAGACTTTGTGCAGGGCATTGCATAATAGGATGAACAACGAGGCATTGCATAATAGGATGAACTTCAGAGAAGAAAAAGTTGTGAAGTTTGAAAAGTTTCTTCCTTTCTCATAAGATATGAAAGATCTCTGGAGAAACATTTCTCCAGAAGTGCTTAGACTATACTGGCCCCAGTACAAGAGAAGAGTTCAGCAGCCATTCCACAGGGATCAAAAGAGGGAACACTCCCCTGAAGTCAGATGTCCTCTTCCTAAAGCCGGAGACCCTAAATGGCTGGCTGATAGTTTTTGTGAGAGAGGCAGCCTCTTGTCTTTGAGGCTACCATGGCATGTGCTGTTCAGTGAGAATATCACCAGTGCTGCATGCACTGCCAGCCTGCTCACTGCTTCAGCAGGGTGCTGTATTCTGAGAGAAAGGCCATCTGTGAGATGTATTCAGTGGATTCCTTTATTAAGAGTTGAGATACATGAACATGTAATAAAGAACAAAGGAAATGGAGGTGGCATTGCCCAGTATATTACAGTAAAACTATTGAATTACTTGCCAAAAGGAGATCTTGATTGAAATATTGCAGCAAGGATGCTTGAAAAGTATCTTCTGGCTCACAGCCATTAATCAGCACTGGATTAGTAGTCATATATAGTAAACTGCTGCCTACCAAAGATGTTGATACACCAGGAAGGGCCAAGAGGGATGGGCTTTTTTTTTCATTTATACAGAACCTTTCAGATCTGGCTACACACAGGATTGCAAGGTTTCTCCCATTGTATCAGATGCTGATCTCTGCAGGAGAAAAACTTGAAGAGCAGAAAATAGCTTTTCAATAAAAGAATCTAGGATACATTAAATAAGACATTACTCATTTGGTCATACGTCCATTTCTCTAGATGCAATAGCAGTAACAACAAACTCTCTAAGCTGCTCTGCAGTAACTCTCCTAGTTATACATTTACCCCATGATAGACATGAGGCAATTTACTTAGAGGTGGCCTTACAGGGCAATGGAGGCACTGTAGCCAACTCTACTAGATCTCAGCAGAGCTGAACTCTGCAGCCTGAGGATCCCAATTTCCCTCTGCCTGAGCTCTCTCAGATTACCTTGCATTTATTCAGGGATGAGTGCAAAGATTACTAGTTACCTCTCTGTCACTTAGTCAAGTGTCCCTAACCCAGCTAAACAATGTATTTTTCCAGAGGAGCTAGATATTTCCATTAGCTTTTTGTTCCTGTATTTACCTGAATACTGTCTCCCTGTTTCTATTTCTTCACCTTCCCTAGGTCTGTAGAATAACTGTAGTGTTAGCAATTATTTATGGGAGAGCTGCTGATGCATGTGACAAGAAATAATGCTACAGGTGATGTCTGTTAGCCTGTAAAACAGCTCCCCAAGCAAACTGGTAGAAGTCTCATCACTTGGATGTTTTAAAACCATCCTGGACAAAGCGCTGTAAAATATACTGCAGGGAACAACCTTGGAATGGCAGCAAGATTAATAATGGATTACTCTTTCATTCAGCCTAGAAGAAAGCCATGTGAGAGTATTTAGAATATTTTGGAGATGTGCTAGTTTGGCTTGTCCTTTCAGGGGTCTATACGGGCAGTGCTCCTGTGCAAACACCAGGTTAGATTTGTCCTTGAGGAGGCAGAGAGGTAGAGGAAAAGGGCAAAGAGCAAATATGAGAGCATGGTGTGTTGAATATATTGCCCTGACCACACTTTTTTTAGGGGCATTCCCCTTCACTGCCCCTGTGCTAGTCATCACTCTCACACTGCAAACCTTTCCCCTAATTGAAACATTTCTTGACTATGATCAGCTTCACATCTACCAGCAACAGTCCTGAAAATCCTGTGCTTTTCATCTTTTAGCTCCACTTCCCTGTATGTCATTGCTGGACTCACTAGTGAACCAATGGCTGGCTACTGAGAAAAGGCTGATGTGCTCAATCCCCAGTAAACCACCCTGATGGTTTTGTACAGATTTGGCCAAAACATGAAGAGGTTAACAGTTACACCACAGTGCAAACTTTTAACCAAGAAGCAGAGAATATAAAAATCATGGTGATTAGTCTCTACTAAACTGACAGGAAATAATAGATTTGATAAGTGGTGCTACTTTTCTACTCCCTGTTTTGTAACACATCTTTATATCAGGTTAAGTCTCACCAGACAGGAGCAATCATTGTAAAACATGCTTGGCTAGGCAGTGTCCTGCACTAAAATATCTTTCTGAGCCAAAAGTGTGGGTTTCATTTAATTTCTACAAGAAGAGGCTGAAGGAGCTGGACTTTTCAGCCAGGAGAGGAAAGGCTGAGAGGATCTAACTCACCTCCACTACTACTACTGCAGGGATACTGTCCACTAGCTACCAAACTGGCTGGATAGCCAAGCCCAAAGAATGGAGATGAGTGTAGTTGAATCCAGTTGACAGCCAGTCACTAGTGTTCTTCAGGGCTCAGTATTGGGGTCAGTCTGGTTTAATACCTTTATCCGTAATTTAGATTGGATATTTGAAACAATTCCTTCAGCAAAAGGATTTTCAAGACTTCCCGGGGAAGTAGTGGAGTCACCATCCCTGGAGGTATTTAAAAGAAATATAGATGTGGCACTTAGGAAGACTTTTTAGTGGTGGACTTGGCAGTGCTGGATTAAGTCTGATTTACTGATCTTACAAGTTTTTACAATCTAAATTATCATGGTTCTATGATACTAAAGAGGTGCATGGTAAAAAGACAAGAGGCAAAGTCACCATTTGCCGCAATGGAAACTTCCATTTTAAAATAAAGAAAGATTTTTGCCATAGGTGTGATGTAAGTAACACAAGAGTGGTCTAGAGGATTTGTGCAATCTGGAAGATTTTCAGTGCTCAGGTAGGTAAGATCCTGAGCAACCTCATCCAATTTGGTAGTTGGCATTCCAGAAGCAAACCTTCTGTCATAAATTGTTTTATTATTTATGCTTTTGCATTTTAAGATGGCTGGCTGTTTTGGTGTTCAGATAAAAGCTCCAAAATCCTTCTGAAAGTGTGGGTCAGGCACAACAAACAGTGTCACGTGGGAAATTCTGGCTTGCAATCTCTTCTGTGCCTCAGTTCTTCACTTGTTGCACCATACACAAAGCTCAGTGCTGTTGTGCTCCCCAAGTACTCAGAAGGAAGGAATTAAATACAAATGCTTTCCATGGAAGTGAAATTCTAGGTAAGAATCACATACACATACACTCTTTAGAAAATTTAAAGTAGAATTTATTATTCTATTACTTGGCTTGCTGATGTTTTGCCTGTCAAAATGGCTCTTGTTGATTCCATTGCGTCCCTGAAGACAGAAAACTAAGTTGACAAACGCCTGCCGGGCAAGCAGCACTAGCACTGTCATTTGAATTTCTCAGTGGAAAACTGGAATTTGTTGTCAAACCTGAAATTTCTCATGACAAAATTTCAGTTATGCAAAAACTGTTTTTAGTCAGGACAGTCCTTATCTAGCTGCTAATCAGAATATATCCTTTTTTATTTTTCTTTCTCATCCACTTAGCCTTTAAATTATAACAGCTCTTGTCATAAACTTAACATAATATATCCCCTGTCAAGGCCAGGGCATCTAGGTTTTTCCTTTAATCGTATTATTTAAAAATAATAGCTCAGCTGTTCAGTTAAAGCCAAATGGAAGCTACTACTTATTTCAACTGCAGCTAGACTTTGCTCTGTGACTTAAGGAAAACTATTTAAAACTGTCACTTGTAAAATGAGAATACTCTTTTCTATCTATAAGGAGAAGCAACATCTTAGCCTGGAAGGTCTGAGTTAGGTGCAGTTGGCAGCCCTGGCTGCTTATGCCCACTTCCTTCTCCTGCCCTCATTTAATGGGAAGGCATCATTCAGCTAGGAAAGATAATGTAGATAGGAAGGTAAGGCCAGATTATGACAATTTATTTTGCACATATTGCTGCTGCAACCCAACAGCTTGTTGCTTGAAAGTCTTTCCCTTTGCTCAATGGGGTCATTTAAACCTTGCTGAAAAAATTCCTCCTCTCTCTCAGCCCCCATGAAACCCAGCTGCTGTTTCCTACATCTTGGTCTCTCTTGCTTCATTTGTGATGTGGGTATAGTGGACAGTTACTTTCTTGCCTGTTGGAAAAGGACTAAGACAATGGTCTCTCTCCTGCCACCATGCTCAGGAGTTGAGGTAAGAATTAAAATTTCACCCCTGCTATAAGAATAACTCAGGCTGGCCAAATCTAACTTAGTTTCCAAGAATTCATCTCAGCAATGAGCTCCTGTCGACCCCAAGAAAGCTAGTGATGCTCAGCTGGTGATATACTCAGTCTTTGTAAACTCAACCTTGCTTCCCATCTTGCTCAAGTAAAGTGTGGGAATGCTCCCCATGTTTAGAGGGAGGTGGTTAGGGAGGTAGGTGTGGGTGTGCTCCCCTTCCAAAGCCATTCTGCAAAGACCTTGTGGTGGTTGTATTTCCCACCCAAACCTGCTTCCTACAGGAGCACTGAATTAGCCACGGGAAGGGAATGGGTCCAGGCACAGCCCTCTTAGACCCACAAACAGACTAAAAGGCTTCACCTGCAAGATGGGCATAGCTGGCTGAATGACAATAATTCAGAGACAAACCTGAGACTCCAACTGAAATGCATTTGATGGCTGGAGTTCAGTCTTTATTAGGCAAGAATCCACATTGTAAAGTGAATCAGTTTTGCACCTGTTTTGTCCCTAGCATCTCCTGCCTAAGAAAGACCCACTAGTGGTAAAAGGCATTAGAAAAATAGTAATAAATCCTATTCAAAAAATACTTTGATCAAAGATCTTTCTCATTTTCTTTCCTTGTCTTCTTTATTTCTCCTTCTTTTCCTGTCCCATCTATTGTCTGATTATTCCAGACAACTGTGTCTGATGGAGGAATTGATTGTGAAAAGTGTCCATGAGGGTGGAGGGTAGGAACATATATAAGTATCAGAAAGATAATATGTGGCATATATACATGTAAATCTCACATGCCCTGGTGCTGGCTCACAGTAAAGAGAGCATCTAAAATGATTATGTACAGAATAGCTTTGATCTGTGTTTCCCTTTCCAATTACTGATTTTGCTGTCCTGGAGTCACTTTGAGATATTCATCTGCTCCTGACTGTCCTGTCTCCTGACTCTCAACTCCCTACTCCCACGACTCCAGCAGCCTTTGTGTGGGACTTGGATGATCCGCATTGACCATAATTTTTGGATACCATTGTTTGGGGGGTTTGTGCCACTGCCACCACTGTGTCAGCTTGCTATCTGTACAGAGAGTGAGTAACTCTGCTTTCTCTGTGCTCCTGTGTATAACTCCTAGGACAAGGCCCTACCTCCAGCTCTGAGCAGGGCTCACCTGGCTAAGCCCAGAAAGAGATCACCCTCACACCTTGAAGCAGGCTCCCATCTCACCGTGCCCCCTCTGTGGGGATGTGCCCTGAGTGATTGGTCATCATGCTGACACAAATGACCTCAGCCCCTGAGGGGATTTATGGCACATATCATATAGGCAATGTACAGCACAGCACAATATTTTTCTTAATGTGCAGGTGCCTCCCCCGCCCCTGTATCCACAATGTTTATCTTGCCCTCCTCCAGAATCCTGCTCTGTGATCAAGGGAACACTGTGTCACGTTTCAGTGATGCCCAGTTGAGGCACCCAGGCTGGGATCAATGAAGATAAAAACCTCCATTTGTTCTAAAGGCATCCCTCCAAATCTTGTCACAAGCAATCAGACAAGCTTGGCAGAAAGAGCCCTTCATTTTGTTTTATAAGCAGAAGAAAATAGTATATGAACTAAGCTCCTAATCATGCGTATATCTGTTTATTCTGATATTTCCCTCAGCACATATCATCAAAAAAAGATGTTAGAATATTTTTCTCTCTCTGACTATCTTCCTGTCTGCCTATTTTTAATTATATCAGAATTAGGTGATTGCTGTGTGGATTATGTTTACCTGAAGAATATGCACAGTGATGACTGTATTTTCACACCTTAGCATAAACCTTTTGGCCTAGTAAAACATTAGAATTTTGAAATCCAATGTTCCAAAGGCAAAATGCCCTGAAAAATAATGATATATCTGCAACAGCAACTTATCTGCACCTGGATACCCTCTATATTTGAAGGTAATGAATTAACAAAAGCCTTAAGACGACATCTTATGTGTAACAAGTGAATCTGGAATAGAAAATAGCTAATGTGTTCAAACTACTGTGGTTAAAAAAAATTTTGAACTTATTTTTTGTCTGATGCTTGAGTGATTCTGTATCACAGCCTGAAGATTTGATTATCAACACAAACAGACAGAACTAGCCTTGATTTGTCAGTGAAATTGTGGCCAGTGCCCCTGTGTCAGGTTGACACCCGATATGAGGTGCCCACCAAGGCTGTTCTATCATTCACATCCTCAGCTGAGCAGGCCATAGAAAATATAGTGAACAGCTTGTGGTCTGAGATAAGGACAGGGAGATATCACTCACCAGTTACCATCACAGGCAAAGCAGACTGAACTAGGGAAAACTGTTTATTACCAGTCAAAATCAGTAGGGAAATGAGAAGTAAAACCAGCTCTTAAAACACTTAGCCCTCATCCCAACTTCTTCCTGGTCTCAACTTCACTCCCCATTCTCTCTACCGCCTCTCCCTCAGCCACACAGGGAGTTAGGGTATGGCATCTGTTGTCAGTTCATCACACACAGTCCCTGTTTTTCCTTCCTCCACAGGAGGAAGCATCCTCACACTCTCCCCATGCTCCAGCATGCAGTCCCTCCCATCGGAGACAGTCCTCCATTAACGCCTCCAACATGGGTCCTTCCCATGGACTACAGTTCTTAAACTGCTCCAGTGCGGGTCCCTTCCATGGGGTCAGCCCTTCAGGAACAGAGTGCACATGTAACAAGCCAGGTGACTTGAAGCAGAACTACAGTTGAAAGTGGAAGTCTCTGTCTCTCCCTGGGAAGAAACACAAAGCTCCTTGCTGAGTCTTTGAGGCACCGAGGAGAAGGATTCCCTGTGCTGCAGCAATTCCTTCACTGTTGGCAGGGCAGCAGCTTCTGAGCCAGCTATGCCCCAAATCAACAGCAGCTCAGAAGACACCAGGTGATATCTGAGTATATGCAAGAGTTCAGAGGCCAGAGGGTTGCTTGGGATGTTGGGTTTTGTCTGGGTTTTTTCAAACAAAATAAAACATGATAACATACTGTTAACTATACAAATGCTAAGATTAAAAGTTCTGGAACAGATGAACACTGCTAAATAGTGAACCTTGTTCTACTGCCTATTTGTTAGAAAAGTACCACAAAACTGGACAGAAGAGTCACAAGTTGCAATTCAACAACTAGGAGTGGAGAAAGAATGAAAGAGCCTGCTGCCTTTCAGGGAAAGACTTAAGGAGCTCAATCTGTTTCAGTTAATCAAAAATAAGATTGAGAAGCAGCGTGGCTACAGGGTATAATTACCCACATGGGGAGAAAACACTGGCTACAAAAGGGATCTTTAATCTAGCAGAGAGAGACATAAAAAGAACTAATTACCAGAAGGTGAAGCCCAGCAAATCTAACATAGTAATGGGGCACAACTTCTTATGATCACAGATGATTAATCACTGGAACAAAATACCCAGGGAAACAGTGGGTTCTCCATCTCAGCAGTCAGGTTGAATGCTGCTCTGTAAGACCTGCTTTCAGCATGAGATGCCAGACTCCCTAAGGACACTCCTAGTGGAAACCTATGACCTGTTTTGCACCAGACCAACACTTCTTTCACCTCAAATCCACTTAACCTCAGGATCTATTCTGCACAATGGCCTTCAATTCTGCACCAATAATGGTACTTTCTCACCTTAACTTTGCCACTTTTTCTACTGCTTCTTCCATGGCCAATTCTGGGAATAATTCTGGGACACCCAGCCTTTTGTAGCTCCCAATTACCATGCTCTTCTAGGCCTGGATATCTGCCCTATATTCCCCACACCATCCTGTGACATCTCTCCACTTTTCTCCTCACAGCCTGCTCGGTTGCTTTGCATGCATCCCTACAAAAGCTGTGTTACTAAACAGCTGAAGGAACCACAGCAAGGAGCCCCAGGACAGAATCTTTCACTCTCTGCTCTCATGTGCCACTTCAGAATGTCCTGCCTACAGTGACATCTACACTCTGAGGGACATGCAGATTCAGAAAGGAATTCCCAGGCAGAGTTCTCTTTGTGCTACCACACACTTGGCAGCCTCTGGCCTTTCAAAAGTGTCTGCTCTGTCTCCCTTCCTCCCCTAGCAGATGGACTCAAGGCAAAAGAGCCAGGCTCGCCACCAACATACCCCCACTGCTTTTCTGGCAATAAATTCCCTGCCACAGCTGGAGTGTTTGTAACCTGGCAAGTCCCTGCCACTCTGCAGACAGGTTTCACAGACTTGATAAATATTTGTGATGAAGTTACCCACCTGCTGGCATTTCTCAGCCAAACAAGCTTTTGAGGGAGGCTCAACATACTTTTGGTTGCATATTGCATTGCAACCTAAGACACGCAAAAAAGCTGAAAGATTGAATCAGTTCTTCAAGAAGGACCAGATTTCAGTTTGTGCCCCCAGCGGACAGCTCCTCTGAGACAATACCTCTGAGAATGGACAACAAAAGAGATCTGATGTAAGGGAAGTAAATCTATGTGGAAATTGTTTAATTGGGGATCAAGTGCACACCCAAGCCTGGGGGTCTCTAAGGGATGTCATTCAGCTTTCTTTGGAGGCAAGTTCATTGCCACCATTGACATTAACAGTAGAATAACCTTTATTCTCCACTCATGCCCTCATTCCCTCCAAAGACAACAGCCTTTCACAGAGTGTGCTGGCCCCAGGATGACACCTGAAACCTGTGTGGAAATTAATGACTTTTTTTCATATGAAAATTGCTTGGAGGCTGCAGTAATAGATGCAATATAAAACTCCACATATAAGCAGGAGAACTTGACCCAGAGTTTCTAGGTCAGCTGTCAAAGCAATAAACCTAATTTCTTGCACTCTGGAAATGAGTGCTGAATAAGGGAATTGCACAGATGAGGACTGAAGCTTGTAGAATAAGATGAAGTCTAACCCAACTAACTTCAACTTAATTATAACCTTAAATGCTGTTCCAGAGCTCACTCCAAAAGCACTGTCACTAGACCTGCATCATTGCCATTGCCATTGCCCCAAGTAGAGCTGTGTAAGATGTTGCAAGTGAAGAGTTCAGGTGGAAGCCCAGCATTACCCTGTGGCTTTCCTATCATCAAGATTCCTGAGCTTATACTTTTTTTCCCTATAGAGTTGGAAGGGCTAGGGGAAGTAATGAAGGAGCAATAATTCAGTACATTAAATATACATTCATGTGTATACAAATTTATAAAGAGGAGAGAAAAAGAGAGTTAAGAAACTGCAAATCCATGAGCCAATTGCAATTGACTTCCCCCCACTTCCATCTTTTTCATTTATAGAGCAGAATAGACCTTTAGCTCCAGTTCCAAAGAAATCATTGCAATAATACCCTCTACCAGAGAATCACTATTTACTGCTTGCATTCTCACCTCAAATAGAAAATACCAAACTGCAAACATATAAGAACTGGGGTTAAAAAAGGGTATGGCCATTTTTATCAGAATGGCGTACCTGAAATGTATATTATCATGTAAAAAACTGAATTGTGTATTTTCCAATGAATTTTCAGTAGGAACAAAGTCTAGTATTTCTGGAGCCTTTGTAGGTGATACTTATGTCTCATATACTTATGGTGGTACTCCAGTTACATGGCGTGGAGTAAGGCCACAACCCAAACATTTTATCACACAGTTACTGCATGTTGATGCACAGCAAGGCTGTGGTGATGAAAAACTGAGAGATACCCAGAAAGAACCATCTTTGTAACAGGTATAACATCACTGGTGATATCAGCGGCCAAATATTGGTGATAATCTACTGGAAGTTACTAGAAATCAAGTATCAGAAGATATAAAATTACATTAGCAAGCATGCTTGCAGATGCATTCAGGATAACACAGTGATATGTTTGCCATGCTAACAACACCAGTCAATTAAACCTTCCAGGCCAAACTAGAACTGTAAAAAGAGACGCTAATCCAGTTTCTGAAGTGCAGCAGTGCACAAAGCATGGGCTCACTCCATATGTTCTCTACCTCCTTGCAGAGTAAACCTCAGTGTTGCTTTTGCATGTTTAATGACAGTTTTCTACAACTCACTGAGCCTAGGAAATATTGGAGGACCTATGAGTGATTAAATTCAACTGGAGTGAGGCCAGCTCATCTTGCCATTCTTCAAAGTTGGTGGAAAATGTGCACCAGTAAGAGGTGAGGGTAGTAAGTTCTCCAGCACTAAAGAAAGCAGCCACTCTGCTTAAAGTTTGCCCCAAGGAGGCTGTCCTGCATGTGGTCATGCCTCAGCCTCTGTCGGTCTACACAGCCTCACCCTCATCTTTCTACAATGAGACTGAATGTTTTGTACAGTAAATAAGTAAACTGAGGCTATGAATAATTAAGCTGTTATTCCTTCCAGGCTTTCTGTTCTAATCTAGAGCAGAAACTTTCTAATGATGCCATCAGCTGCAAGAAAGGAAGCTTGAGTTATCATAGCCCCTGGATAAAATAGTATGTGTGCAGTACACAATTGCCTGTTTTGTTCAGATAAGCAGGTGTTAACAGTGAGCCCTCTGACTGCCTGTAATAAGGCAAAATAGGTTTGATACCTGCCCCCACTGCCAGATGAGATCCAATGGGCTGTAATGCATCCAGTCTTTTCCTTCCACTTACACACTAAGAGATCGATCACAAATGGCCCTTTGCAAATCATGAAAAATGAGCCTTATTTGTGCCCAGCACAGTCCTATCATGCATTTACTACATCTCCACAGACTCTCCACCCATTTCCCTCCCTTCCTAGAAAATGCTATGTGAGTCAGGAATGTGATAGCTCATACATGGATCTCCATCTCCAGCTCTGCCATATGGCTCTACAGGCCAGAACCCAGCAGCTGCAGCACTGAACTTTTGGGCTTGTATACTCAGATTGGCATCCAAAATCTGTGCTAAGGGCCGCATCAAAAGAGTGGGCTAGTGTGTCAGAGCGGCCTGAATATGACACTGAGCAATTTAGTGGGCATGTGGATGTGCTGGCTTTAGCACTTGGTGTGTCTTATCTTTTGGGAGAGTAAGAGGACTTTCCCCAGCATTAAAGGAAGATGTTCCCATTCCTACTTTCAAAGGATGGAGAGTAGAAGTTTTGTCCCTATCTGGTGATACGTTTGGGGCATGCTCTTCCTAGTGGGAAATCAAGCTTGCTTCTTTGCCAAGTAAAGACATACTTGTATATTTTTTTCAACATTCATTTGAGTTCTTTAACAACTTGCCTATCTCTAAGGCTTTCCCAACTCTTATCCAAGAGTCAGACAGTAAGGAAGTACTTTTGCTTTGTTCTCTCTACTCCACTGATTGGAGCATTTGCCTCAGCAGGCAGAATGTCTGGGTTTGGCATTTTACCCTAAACAGCTGTTGAAACGTAAGGTAACAATTTCCCAAGGCTGAGCTGATTAGCTTGGTCACATGAATATGAATTCTTTCAAACTGGAGCTCGCCTTGCAATGCACTGCTCCACTGAGGAGATACCCAGATGGCAAATGGCTGGCTCTGATCCCTATTGGCAAGCCCATCATTACAGGAAATGCCACAGAAGAGCAGAGAACAGAGCATGTATGGAAATCCCAAGTGAGTGGGAGTGCACTGACAGACCATCCCATACGTGCTTCTAGAGCTCTTACCAAAATGAGCACAGATGTTACTTGTAAGATCTTCAGCTGTGCTCTTCTAAGCAAATCATTGTTTACTCCCTACCTTTCAACATCTGTTGCTAACATATTGTCTCATCCTCACAGCCTTTGGCATATGCCTGCAAGAGTTGCTCAGAGACTGGAAAGCAATGCCCAGTAGAAAGAGTGTCCCCAGCATTTTCCTTCACTGGGCAACTTTCCTATAACCTTTAATCGCTGTGGGACCTCACTCCTTTTTGTTTGCCAAAGGATCAGTTTCAGTGTAGGAATTGCAAATGTTCACCTATTGATCAATTGCAAAATACTTCTTCAGGAAGAAGGAGAGGGACGGCTGCTTATTGGTGCCATCCTGCATCCTGAACTAGAGATTTCCAGCTCCCACAATTTAGATTGCACCCTGTTTAGAGTGCAGCAAAGAGAGGCCATAAATTACAGCAAGCTGTGAAGTCCAATCACAGAAGAAATATCAGAATAAAATTCAGGAGTATTTTTCTTCCCTGTCCTGTGTATGCTCCCTATAGATCAGTAGAGCAGTAGGAAGGAAATGTGTACACCCTGACAAGAGTCCTTCTTTTGCTGGGAGTCTGGGTCCTTCTGACATGTTTTAAGTTGAAGCATATGAAATGTAGCCGGGTCATTATGCATGGAGATTAGTTTCAGAGTATCCCAGTAATAAGAAGTAGAGGCATGTAAACCTATTTTATAAAATTCTGCTCTCCCACAGTGGCTGTACACATTGTGGTCATTCTGCTGGAACCGCTCAAGGAATGCAAAATTAAATATTTCTGTAGGTCTTTTAAAGTTGGGGTTGTAAGGCAAAATGAGGGGGGGCAAAAGCCTTTACAGTGCATGATTGGTATATGATTTTCAAACCTTTAAATCTCAGCTTAAGAAAAATAAATTTTCTTCACAATAAGGCTAGTCACTGTGCAAAAGTACAGCTATTTACATGGCAAATCACAGTTTTCAACTTTCAGCCATTCTGCTCATAAGGGTTGTTGAGAAGGGTTACAAGATATACTGGGAGACGTGCATTCTCCTTTTCATTCTCATTTAAAAATAGTCTGAATACTTTATATGTACACTTTTCAAAACTATTCACCAGGAATGGTACATTTTAGTCTAGAAAGTAGATACTGCACAAACTACAATTATTGAAAAATACATTTTTTAATAAATAACAGCTTTCCCTCTTAAATATAGAAATAGTTGTCTTTAATAGCTGGTACTATGTTTTTCTAAACATAGAAATAAGACATCATTTTGCATCTAGTACCTTGAATCTAGACTTTAAAGACTTCTAGGATGAAAAAAGTGGTCAAATAAAAGTGAAAAATATGAATGAACTTGGAAAAAAAATCAGTTGTTTTTTTTTTCTATTCAGTTTTGAAGCAAAGGAATCATGAAAGTACTAGTGTTTGCAGGTGTTGCAATAACACATTGACTTATTTGGTTTTACAGTGAGATCATTCTGCTCTAATCTTATAAGGATTTTTATGAGATCATTGTAAAGTATTTCTCTCATGGCTTTTCCTACACTAAATAAGAGACCCACAGAACATTTTGTAGGAATTCTTTTTTAATTTTTAATGGAAGATACAGTATGATTCCTTGTGGCTGCAGATCTGCTCCATAGAAAGGACTGGTCCTTGAAACACAGGATGGGCACTTTCCAAAACCTCACATAAAGTCTGGCTTCTGCCAGCAGCTATGGAAAAACAACAGAAATGTCAACAAGCTTAATAGACCTTTCTGATAACCAGTCAGCACAGAGTACCAGAGCATGCAATTCTAAATCTGCTTCCAAGAAACACAGCTTGCCATTTGGTTTGTATGTCAGGAGAGAAATGCTGCCTTCTTTGCTGAAATATATAACTCCACCTGAACTGCCAAAGATTTTCTCTTTTGTTTTTTTATTCCATGATCTTCTGAATAAAAGTGTTCTTTAATATCAAAAAGGGTGTGATTCTTGGCCATTTGCACAGCACATGCACTGGCCCAAATTTCAATTTTGTGCAGATAGGTGTGAAATGCAAGCGCTGACGCAGTTGAGATGCAGTTCTGCCTAGTCCACTGTTCTACCTCTGACAGCTGTGAATGCACAGCTGCAGTCAAAGAGACAATCCCAGCTCCACCCTCACCTCAGAATCATCGCACCTTTCTTCAAATGCTTCCCCAAAGTTTCCATGGCTACTGGGGATCCCAGGCCCTGCCTGTACAAGCACTGCACCCCTCGTTATGAAAACCCTGGTCTCCTAGAATCACCATAAGGTGGATTGGCAGGGAAAATGCCTTTTGAGAGCAGAAGTTCACCATCAAATATGCCATACTGTACCGCCTCAGACAGACACTGTAGGAGCAGCAGTAGCAGTACAGGTGCCAGTAGCATTTTCTTCCTTTCTTCTTCATTTTGTACTGATCTGGAGTTGCTAATTTGATACTAACCATGGCTCTGTTGCCATGTGGGCATATGAGTACTTCAGGATGTGGCAGACTTTGCAAGGATGAAAACTGACAATTAAGTCAGATCTCACTGTAAGGCAAAGAAGCAGACAGTCAATTCAGGCAAATATTATCAAGTGATTTTAATACATTTGTTGTTCTTACTCTTTTGGGTAATAATGACTAACAGCTTTTGGGACAATTGCACAAAAGGTGCCTGAATTAGGACAAAATATAATTTATAGGTGCACATATAGAAAAAGGATAAGGAGGAATGGAAATTATACAGCAACATTTATGATTTATGAAAAAATCTTCATTTTACTGCTAATCATAATGGACTCCTGCTGCTTATAACCTTATTGTAATCAAAGGGTTATATTCATTTCTTGCATAGTTATGCGCACATAACTCCGACTGAAGCTAGTAAGCATTTTGTGCTTGCTGTGAGGAGCAGAGGTGCCACACAATTAGATAATTTACCACAGCTGCAATCGAAACAATGGCCTAGAATGTTATAAATGTAGACAACATTGCTCGATGTATAGCACCCTTGTGTACCTTTTGCTGGGGATAAGACAGAAGTGGTCACAGGCATTGGAGGCAATGGGAAGACAGGTTTCTTGAATACAGCAGTCACAGGGTTCCTCAGGAAGCAAGGATAATGCAGAAATCAGGGGAAAAAAAAAACCCTTGTTCCAAAGCTGAATTCTGAATTTTCGTGTCATTTTGAGTTTAGACAGTCTGATTTTGAAGAAAAGAAACAGCAGCAAAACTATCCTTCCCCCTATTTCACCTAAGAGATCAGTATCAAGTGAGAAACAGTGTTTAATGAAGGAGCTGCTACCAGTAATTAAAGCATCTAGATCTTCAATGCTTACACAGCACACAGAAGCTCACAAATGTTGCAATCTGGAAATAAGGACAGATATCCAAATCCCTGTTTAGTTGACAAAATAAGTAGCACTTGTTCTCACATGTGCCAGAGCCCCCAAGGCTCCAGTCTGATTGTTTTCAGAGGCTGTGGACAAACATCCTCCTTCAGATCCTGCTGTGCTGCCGGGTGTTACCACTGCAGCTGCTCATCCGTGATGTTCTCGGTCCCATCCCAGCCCTTCCCTCCTCTAATGTTAAGCACCCTTTTGAACCAGCCCATGTAGCAGTTTGTGTCAGCATTCCTTAGTTTATGTCAAGGGAATTAATTCTACTCAGTTTAAGTGGTTTAAATAGGAGGTGGCAATAATTACTGTAGCCCTAAGGCACAAACTTTGGGCAGCAAGGCAGGGATAAATGGTCATGCAGAGGCTACCTAGAAGCTTATGAAGAGAATAAAGAAGTTCAGGTGCAGAACAAAGGTCAAGTAGCAGTTCAGATCTTATAAACCATTTTTTCATGATGGGAAAGAAAAACTCCCACTGAATTATCTGCTTTGAGTCACTCCCATTGGCTAGACATACTGGACCAACAGGACTTGTGCCATCCTGTACATCTGATTTTCCAGCTTCTCCCCTGTTCTGGGATGTCTCATCTGAAATTAATGGAAATACACTGTTCAAGTATGGCTGCCATCCATCCACAGTACTTGGGTCATATTCTTTATTCTTCTACCTGTACATGCTGAAGTACCAGTGATCTTCGAAATCCTTGGGTTTTGGTATTTTTTAGGGATTCAGAAAAAGATTTCTTGTCAAGTATCATTGTTTAGCATAATCAGTCCAGAAAAACATGTATTTTCTGCCTTCAAGTTACACCCTTGGCAGTGTGATGTAAACAAAGAGTGTCTAGCTCCAATACCTGGTGTGTTCACATCCAGGAAACTCCAGTCCAAAATGTGACAGGAATACGTGGATGAAACAGGTAACTCAAAAGGCTTAGTTGGTCCCAAAAACACTGGCTGTACTGTATTTGGAGAAGCAGCATTTGCACCTACAACATATATTCTCTTTTGGTCAGTGCCTCTAAAGAGCAAATCTTTCAGCCTTTCTCAAATAGGAAGTGATTTAGAATGACTTTATCATCTCTCTCCATTGCCCAACTCCAGCTGTTTGAAGATGCTGTCATGCAGTGTTTGCTAATAATGTGTCAAAATGGTGGCAAGACAAAAAAAGTAGCACCCATGCAAGAGATAGCCCAGTCTCCATATCCCTGCCTTTGGAGAGCTGTGTCCAGTGATGCATGAGGCATCCCAGCAACTTTCTCATCAAGTGATTCTCAACTGCAGAGAAGTTGGGGATCCCCATCCAAATCAGCTGACCTGGCTGGAGAGGAAGTGCAACCAGTAAGAAACCACATCAAGAAAGTATTAAATAAAGTCACTCTGTTCTTAGTGAGGACTGGTCATAATCCTCCCTGAGTCCCTCTGGGAACATGAGAGCTTAAATAATGAATCTCAAAGTTTCCTTTGTCAGGCATAGTAAAGTGACACCTCTATCTCTCCTCAACTTGTCCTCTGCAGCTGATTCCCAAATAGCAGTGAATTTTCAGATTCTCCTCCAGTACGTACAGGGGCAGGAGCATCCACTAAGGAGCTGTTCTTACATTTTCAGTTGTCTCCTGTTCTGCCGCAGTCAATTACACAGTTGTAATAGAGGCTGTTATAGAGTCATATTGAATGTTATAGATACTTTCATAGAGGCGAGTGAAATCTGGGTTTCTCTCAGTTTTAGCATGCTCGAGATTAAATTAAAGAGGTAATATTTGTGTTAACTTATCTCATAACCTGAGGAAATATTTAAATAATCTGAAACCTCAGACAAGTTCAGAGAAGGATTCTGCAGTTATGTCTCGTAACCCTAGAGAAGACAGATTATAAGCAAAGGCTAATAATAACAAGAAGCCCTTTTATGTATAGAAATGCAGATTCTAATTTCCCCTACCTTTACAATGGCATGGGACATAAGGGGAAAGCAAATACTATTTTTGTATATTTTTTCCTTGGTATTACAACAGGGTTAGACTTAGAGGGAGAAGGGTTTATGGGGCTATAGGTCTGATTACAGCATACACTGGCTGCCATGTAATCTCTTAGCCACAGGTTTGGGAGTGGCTGCTCCTTTTTTCCCACCTTCTTAGACTGTGGTCACATTTCACTTAACTCTACACTCCTAAGATTTGTTTAAAGACCTTTCTGCAAATGAGAAAAAATCCGTACGCGTTTTCTTAGATCAGCCCCTCGTTTGTTTTGTTTTGCAGCTGGCAGTGAACAAAATTATTTCTATGGCTCCAGCTGTGATCCAGGGTTAATTCTGGAAACTTTCTAGAGAGGGATTAGAAAGCAGAAATGATCTTCTGGTGGTCAATAGAATCTGCATGCTCCAGGGTGCCTCAAAGGCTTCTGTCCTCATTATATGAAACAGAGACTAGTTCTTTAAGAAGATCCAATAAATTATGTCCTCAAATAAAGATTTGACAGATTCTGCTGTCTGTGTACAGCGTTACTAATATCCTTTGTACAAGAAGAAAAAACATTAAGCAGTGGTATGAAGGACACCTACAGTATCCCTCCTTTATGACTCATGTCCACCATCTTCACCACCTTTTATTCTGGACTCACTGTTTGAAGTCTTTTTTGCTCTTCCCTTTCCAGAAGATATTCGCTCTCTGAATGGTTTGATTTGTTAGGACAAATTCATCTAAATCACTGCTGTTAGGAACATGGTAAATTTCTACTCTTGTACAAAAGATGAAAGGTAACAGCTAGCAAGCGATCATTTCTATCACTAAGTTTTTGTATAGAATTTCAGAAAAAAACATTCCTGCTCTTAATAGCTTGAATGTCCCAAAAGAAATCCATGGTAACTTCATCAACAGTTGAAGTTGGTGTCTAAATATTCAGACTGGATGCTTTTCAAGAAATAATATTTTAATCATCTTTCTTAATGAAGAAGAGAAGATCAGTGCAATGTGCCAGTTCTGTTGCTTAGGCACTCGAAGTTAGCACAGGCTTCACATGAGGGTTGTTCACTTGGTGACTGTAGGGTGCTGAGGCCCTGAACCAAGAATGTAATGAAGCACATGGGCCTAAATATAAGCCTGAAGGTAATTTTTCAGACTGTCTTGTGTTCAATTGCATAATCTTGCTCCAAGTACCTTGCAGAAACAGTATGGGAAAGCCAGAAGGGAAGGGAGATGGGCATTGTTTGCAAACAGTTTTGACAAACAGTTTTGACAAACAATTCCCACTATGGAACAGATGATTTAACACAGCACCTGGAGTGGTGGCCTCCTGAGCAAATCCATGGGATGTGAATCACTTACATCAGTGTTCTTAGCTTCCTGGACAAAGCCATTGTACTGAATTGCACTTCACTGGACTGCTGTAACTGGCACCTCTGAGCATGATAAGCTCATTGAGAGTAGGCTCCTGCTACTTCTGCTTTTGTTCCTGTGAGATCTGTGACAATCAGTCTGAAATCACACAGCTAAACTAATCCCTGCATCCACTGAGAGGTGGGAATTGGGAACTACAGACAGATATGGAGCACAGGAATTTTTTAAGACCAAATTCACCCTCGGCCAGAGTCCGGCAGGCTGTTCAGGCACCCATGCAGCAACCTCAGGCACAATGACATCTGTGGGCAGAGAGGGGATTCATCTCCCTCCAGTTTCTCAGGATCAATGGCCAGCAGAATCTGATTTGCCCTGTCTGCAAGTCCTCTGGTGTGAGAAAATATGAAGGCCTAAAGGAATGGGTCCTGGCCACAGAAATCACAGGGTTTCCAGATTGAGAAAATTCTGTGACAATTGTCAGGATCTTGTGGCTCTGCAGAGACCCAGTAAAGTAGGAATGTGCCTGTGTACAAAAAGGAGGATGTGAGAGTTTGGATGCAGTAGGCTAGGCACACCTCAGTTTGTGGGGATAGTTTTAAAGAAGAAATTGTTGCATTTTATTTCAAGTTAATTGTGTGCATATTTCTCATCAGTATCCTATCACCAGTCTAGACTATAGGAAACGTTTTTGGGTTTTTTCTTCCTTCAGATGCATTCCTATTCTTTGCAGAGACAAAATCACTCATGAATCTTAAACAGCTTTTGCGCAAAATCAGCTCAGCTAGTGAAAAAAGCAGAGATTGCCATAATCTCTTGAATCTAAGGAGTAATACAGAGAACTGATTCTATCAGGATGAGGAAGAAAGAAAGAAAGAAAGACATGACAAAGATGGTCAGGTGCATTATGAATTTTTTGCAATATATTTCTTTAAAATATGTGGAGGAGGGAGAAGTGACAGCATTTTAACAGTACCATTATTTTACATCATCCTTCTCCTCATTACTTATGGACAGGCTGATGCTGGGATTTAGCACAGGAAACAGTTTTAAGAATCCATATATTCTTGGCTACAGTTCATGCCCTCAGACTGTGCCAGAACACCAACTGAATGTTAAATATCTAACCTAGCTATGCATTTTTAATGCAGACTTTACCATTATGTTGAAAAAACACTAAGCACTAATGGCAAGTCTTTTTCAATGCAAATACAAGGCAGTATCCAAAAACTGTACTGAAACAGTAGGTGTAGTCAAAATCAACATACAATGCAAAAACCTATTATTTCTTCCCAGAGACAATGTGTCATTCACAGGAAATGGCATTAGATGTGACCACACTCGTGAATAAGGTTTCTGGACTGGGAGCTCTTAATTTAGAAGATTTAGGCAGGCCTGCAATTTATTCTAGTGCTGCCCATCTGTATGCCTCAGCTATGCCACTAGAGGTGTGCTTGTCACTGAAGGAAAAATGAGTGATGGCTCTTCTGCCAATGTTCCACAGACTTGTTTTAGATGTAGCGGTGGAATTCACAATCAGCCGGTCAGCCCTCCTACACCAATCTGGTGGCCCAGCACCCCACCAGTGAGGCTTTTTTGGATCCAGGCCTTGTTCTAGAGTCTCTGCACAGTCTCTGCACCCCAGTGCCCTGGGGTGTTTTGAGGCACTAACTTGGTCAGAGATCTCTGACCAAGCACTGCTTTGAGTAAATGTTCCTTTAGAAACTATGAGGATTGTTACATGAAATCAAACAGAGGAGACATCTCCTCTTTCTTTCCATGGCTTCTCTCGTTCAGTTAAGCACTGATGGCTTCAAGGCAGGGATTCTTCCAGTTTTTGCATAGATATAACACAGGGTACCTTCAGTTTCAGTGGTAGCTGCTAAGCACCACTGCAATACACAATAATTAATATGAATTAATAGTATGTACCAAAGAAATCAGCTGATTGGCAGGTCCTATGTACCCACATCTGAAAAGATTATTAGCTCTTCATTATTCTCTTTGCTTTTAAATACACACTAAACTGTACATACATATTTCTTCTCTTTGGAAAAAAATCAGTGATTGACCATGTTAAAATATAAAGTATATAAGGCATGAGATCTGGAAAGAATGAGAGGAATGTTCCTCTCATTCATTAAGCCATTAAACTTTCAGGATTTTGAAATGGTGTCTTCAATTTTTAAAATTATTTCTTGGATACAAACATGGAACAAACACACTAGGCTTTCATTCCTGCACTAGTCTTTGATTCATTATGCTTTTCTATTGAAAACAGAAGAAAAAAAACCAAACAGTGTCAGGGGAAGAACTGGAGATCAGCTGCTACATAAGCAAATTTAAAAAAAAAATAAAAAAGGAAAGATAATCAATATGCTTGTAAAAAATTCCACCAAACCTAGTTCTCTTCTTCCTGACTTCTAAAACCTAAAGCTTAAAGGATTCTTTCATTGGTATTGCCTTTTGCAATATTCTGCTTTGGGTCTGCCTGCTACTAATTTAAAATATGCTTACCTCAGTTGTCAGAACTAGTTCTTAGCAATGCTTCCTCACAGGCAGAAGGATTTTTTCCAATAGACAGGGATGAAATCATGCCAGGAGGAAGAAGTTACAGCTCTGCAGCAGTTCACTAATGGCCCTAAAGTGGAATCCCTATTCAATAATCAGGCACCAAACAGAAATATTTCTGCTTTTAATGCAAATAACATTTCCGGGTTTTGGTTACTCATTCTGTCACTGAGACACCTAAAAGGATGGTGTCCCGGTTTGTAAGACAGGTATCTGTCAAGGAAGGCAGGAACCTTCTTTGAAATGAAGAGGGAAAAAAAAAAAATGTAAGCCCCCACCCTTTCCCTCCGAATTATTATATTTCAAAAACACGGAATTCTCAGGCAGAGATAATAACTACAGTATTAACAACAGAACA